>WBMW01003080.1:486580-566562 GCA_013396635.1 Penelope pileata
ACATTACTCTTTCTTTGTTTTCTTTACTTCTGCTATTGTTCTAACTACTTCATTTTAATTTCCACCCAAAAAAAAAACAGTTTGTCTCCTCTGGATTCTAGCTATTTCCATCTGACAAAGAAAGCTTTTACCAGGCTTCAAGGTAAATACCATCATCACTTGGGCTTAACTTTTACTCCAAATCTGCTCCTACACAGTACATAGATTAAACTATGAAACAATTACTTTAAGGAAACAATATAATCTCCATTGCTTGAGTCTATTACAGATAAACCACACCATATTTCTTCATCAGCTACCTGGAGAAAAATGTCAGCAAACAGAAGGTGCGCGTATGAACCTACTGCACCGGAGTTTATGATCAATGCATTAAAAAAGAGCAGTAATTAATTTTATAATGATGCTATCCAAGTACCTGTGGCATTTAGGAAAACATGTTGACATTTATGCATGACTGAGTGATGTTTCTAAACTCGAGTGAATTATGCAAGCACAAGAACACACCTGGTACAAACAAGCTGCTGTTCCAAGGAAAAATGCAATAACATAGCTGAAATCTTCACCTTCATTCTGTGAAAAGAAAGGAAAAAGCAACGTTTTACAATGTTTCCATGAAATACCAGATACTTATAATTCTTCACTATTGTATGTTAAAATAGTCCTAATAGTTAAAATAGAGATTTAAGAATTCCTGCAATAGGCTAAACCAAAGAAGTTAGCACTAGTGACCACCTGCTTAGCTCTCTCTACCAAAAGCACTGTGATCTGGAACCTGATCAAAATGTTGTTTATTTACAACAGATAACAAACGCTGAGATCTTCAGAAGCCTTAGAGGAAGCCCAGCTCTAATACTGGAGATCTGCCCTCTCCTCTGACAACTAAAGCCTGAGCGCTGTTAACAGCCTTTAGTATCGGCTTTGCAGAATTGGGCCCTCCTGCAGTCTCAAAAAATGGGAAATGCGATAAAAGAGAAAGGCTTAATCTGGCCACTAGGGTGTGGTAAAATGCTACACAGAGAGCAGTGCAGGCCGCTCCGCTTCAATGGCAGCAACAGACAAAACACAAGTTTATCAGAAAGATTATTAGAAAATTAAGTTTTCCTGAAGTAAAGAATGGGAAAAAAAATACTTACAAGTGATAGACTTCCACTTTGTATTTTACAAACAAACAAACAACAAAACAAACAACAACAACAAAACTATACACATAACACAACGCATTCCTTCTAGCTTATTCAAACAGGTTGCTTCAGTTCCTGTGGAGCTGAGCAGAATAAATGTGCCCACTCAGCAGTTACCCTAACTGCACTTCAAACAAACATCTGCAACTATCAAAAACTTCCCCAGGAAAACAATGGGTACTCACGCAAGTGTTCTTCCTTGCAAACAAATTCCACTTTGAGAAGGTGGAGGCCCACTCAGAACTACAACTTATTTCTGCCCAGTGTGTTCACTGAGAAGCACTTCCATTTCCAATGTTGGCTACAGAAAAGCTTGCACACCTGCCCATACAACTGGCCAACACGATGCAGTACGCTCCTAAACCACGGGCGACTCTGTGCCTCACTGCCACTGCTGGGGCACAGCTACAGACTGTAACAGTTTTGCTAACGTCCAGGTCAAACACTGATTATAGAGGACACATTCATAGAGATGCTTCTGAATGACTTTTTGAAAAAAAGTTCCATTAATCATACGTTGAAACATTTCTCTAACTTGTGGATTTTTCTAAAATAAGTAAATTTTAATGGATTTTTGCTGTGCCTCATTTGTCAGAAATAAAAAAATACTATCTTCCATCTGCACTGCTATCTACTACCTCCAGATGCAACAGCACACAGAATGAAATGAACTGACCCCATCATCAGTCAAAGAGGTTAACCTGGCATCTGCATACCTTTCTGCAGCTGATTTATTTAAGGAGAATAACGAATTCTAGACACATTACAAGAAGTGATACAATTCTGCTCAGTATTATTCATACAGCAGTGTACTTTGAATTAAATCCTATTTATAAACCAATAGAAGTGTGTATAATACAGAAAACTGTAACTAAGAATAATGTAAAGATGCACACTATTCATTATTTTCTTTTCTCAAAATCCATCTGACAAAAAGGTCCTAGCATGGAACACTTCCATTAACCTTGCTCAACTACTCATTAGTCTTCAGGAAATGCTGAGAGCTCCAAGATTGGTTTTGTTAAATCTTCACAGGTGCAGGTTTGAGCAGAGTTCACATAAGCAAATAAATGTTTCAAGGGGGTGAGTGTTACCTTTTTTCTTGTTTCCAAACAAAAACAAACAATCACTTGACAGCTTCCCCTACATTGATCCTTTCAGAACACAAAGAGAAATAAGCATCCTGACTAAACAAACAAACATTAAAAGGTTTGTAAAAAAGGACTCTACAAAATGTCTTTAAAGGTCTCTGCTTCACAGATCTTTACCAAAAAAAATGGCCAGGTTTTCAAAGTTGTCCATCGTTCCTCACAATTGTTTTCAAACAATCTATTAAAATAAAGTGTTTCATACCCTGGTATAAAGTTGGAAAAAAGAATCCTATGTTCACATACTGCTGCCATGGCACCTAGGGAGGGAGCTGCACACCGACCTTCCATTAGTTTTGCAACTCACAACATTAATGAATGAGGCACCACTCTCAAAAAGAATGCATAGTTTATAAACAACTGAAGTTTCATAAACAAAGATCTGACCTCACAGGCAATGTTTGTGAAAATAAAACTGGGAAGACAGTTCATATAGCAAACACAGTCTGAGACGATAGTTTGAAGACTATGACGCACAACTCTTAAATTCATGAACATGGTACAATACCTGTAGAAGACTTTCTATCGCATGAAAGCCACGAATTAAATTCAAAGCTCCACATAACAGACTAAGCACAAATGAAACAATCCCTGGCAGAGTCACAGGTTCCAGACGCTGATGAGGAGCTGCAAATCAAAGAAAAAACAAAACCGTATCAGAAGTCAAAGCAGTACCTGAAGAAATGTAGTAAAACATCAATCTTATTTTTCAGTGTCCTCTTGTTCAAGAGATCACTGAAGCAAACCACAAAAAGTAATTTATTTTTTTTTTAAAGAATAGGAAAAATTTTAGATATATCAACACAAGGCTTGAAGGAAAGCATATTTGCCTTCAATTAACATAGGATATAACCTGTCGTACTACACTTAGTCTTTCACTCAGTACATTCAATTCATTCAGTAAGGCCCTGAAAGCTGTTTAAAATGTGCCAGGAAATCAACGGCAAATGACGCACCCGCTAGTAAAATTTGTCCACAATTTTAGTAGCCAGGTAATAGGTCGTGCACTTAAGAGCTCCTCTCACAACTTTCCTTTTTCTTTAACAGCAATGCGTTAGCAGAACTATCAAGACTTATTTAGCTGCTTGCTGAATGGAACACTATGAGGCAGAGCCTGTTACACTCCTCTACATTAAAAAAAATGCAGTCAGTGAGTACTACCAGAGACGGAAATAGAAGAGAGTTCTGAAACTACAGCTAATTACCAGTCTTGAAACCTCTCACAGGCCTTCCAGATGGTGCTTAGAAGTCTCTTACAAAACACAGTTAAATTAAAACATGCTTTCTTTCCTTCAGGCTTATCTAGGGTCACAAGTACATAACAGTTATGTATGTTGGTCATTACTGTCCCCTTCCATAATTAATAACAGAAAGCAAATATGAAAAAACTATGCAAAACTCTTAACAGTCTAAGCAACACTGAGAAAACAAAAGGGCTGCTGAACCATGCTTAAATCACTCTGTTCAAACCACCGAAGTGTAAAGATGAGAACAATGAGGTTAATGAGCCGCAACACTGATAGAGAGAGGGGTGTCAGTCCTGGCTGTGCCACTGAACAGAGCCAGGAGAAAGGCTTTCAGCTTATTAAGTTGTAGGAACTAAACAAAAAAAATGACAGAAGCTATTTCACATTGATAAGCAGACAGGGCTGTCTGACTGCCAGTGTGTGATAACTTCAAATTAAAGCACAAATGAGTTCGATTGGCTCATTTGCGCTAAATGTGTTCTTTAACAGTGAACTTAGGGGAATACTAGCAGAAACCACTCCGCTCAGGTTAGATACGTATTTGCATACCAAACCATTCTTTACCTGTGACTCATGACAATCTCATCTAGAGTGCAGCAAAGAGCTAAGGGCTTATGTGACTGTTTTTGCTCAAAAGTCACTGTGTTTCATTAACTAGTGGATAAAATGAGTTCACCAGTGAGTTCCAACAACCCACGCACAGCTCTCCACACTCCTGTGTCGGGGTAACTTTAAAGCATCATGTCTTAAAACAGCAGTTACCACATCTCTTAGGAACCATGTGGAGGAAAGGTAAACAGTGTTGGCAGTTAAATGAAGACAGTCTCTGAAGAAGCATAAAATTGTAACAGTTCCCTCTTATTAAAATAAATAAACAAACTCAAAAACTTTAAAGGGCGTTGTGTAATGCTGCTGATGTCCTTAAGCTCTCCAGGGCTTAATAAATGTTAGTTTTACTATCAAAGGAAAAAAGTCATTTAAATACAGAAAAATAAAGGCAAAAACCAGAAGAATGAAGGAGTGTCAGATAAGACACGGCGAAGGTCAGCTGTCCTTGAGTCAGCACCTCAATACATCTTAGAGAGATAATAACTGCCATATCGAAAACTCTCCAGAGCAAGCCAAGGATCAAAGAAGGCACAAGTTCTGAATGAAAACTTTGAAGTTTAAATAACAATTTAGGAAATTTACATGACATAAAATACTGTGTTACATGTAAGGACATTTATTTAAAAATTAAAAAAAAAAAAATGTGTACACCATCAGGAAAAAAGTAATTTCAATCTGAGAACTGTTCCTCTGTTGAAAACAAGCTCAGAAAATAGTACATCCGTCCTAACCAAATTAATACCTAAAATTTCACATATTAGCATGTTGTCACCCTATTTCTAAAGCCTGCCAACACCTACATACACTTTTGAAGCAAAATCCTACCCATAATCTGCGCTTCACGGTTCACCCATGAATAGCTAGCCCTATTATTCACTACACAGAACAGATTTTGGTACAGGAAAAGGACTGCTGTGGTCAAGTACTTTAGCAGTAAGAGGACAAGACACAAGGCCCTGGATACACACCCAATTGCAGGTAACAAGTTAATGGTTTATCTCCACGACCAAAATTAATGCATCAAATTCCACCATGCTGTGTAACAAAGCAACACTGGTGCCTACCTAACTTCCTACCTCTGCTTGCTACCTAACTTGATTTAACGTGTACATGTAAGTCACTTCTAGTCATTCATACTTCTAACTGGACAGCACACACAGGAAATCAGACTGTGCAGAGCATGCCTTCTTGTGAGGCGTTATCCTGAGAGCAAAGGAGAAACTCTGAAGCCCAGCCAACAGACTGGGCAGCAAACATCCAAAGTTCTTTTCAAGGATGGAGAGAATTGATGATATTGTAAAAAATGACACAGGTATTAGCAGACTTGCTAAGAAGGTGGCCACATTCAAGACACTGTTATTCAGAAGTGTCTTAGAAGAGGTGAAGAGGAGGGAAAAAGGGGAAGAAGCAAACCTCTCATCATGTACAGCCCTTTGATGGTGAGTTTCTGTAGTAATTCAAGGAAGGAAGTGGATAACTGAACAGAGAGATGCATGGAATTCAGAGGAAATAGAACGTTAAAAGTAACTGAAAGGGAAAAAAAAACAGAAGTGGGAAACAGAAGATGGAAAAAAGAGGACAAAAGAACTACTTCTGTACAGACAAGTTGCAGAGAGGTGGGAAAAAGTAAACTGGGAGATCATCTGTCAAAGTATGTTTTATTTTTGCATCACAGTCAAAAGGGAAATTGTCTTCACGCATTTAAATTTACACCCATCTTAACTTCCAGTACTTTTACTCAAAAAGGTGATAAAAAACTCATCGCCCTCAACATGGCACTTCAAATGCACAGCCAGCTTTGACACAGGCAAAATTTTCTCATTTTTATTGTTCTAAATTTTTCCAGTTGCAGGTAGTCTGAATGTAGAAAATTTTCAGAAGAAATTAGAATCCAGAAGAAATTATATTTCTAATTTCCACTTAATACCAGAAACCTTAAACTCAGCAAAAGTTTTAATCCAGTTAAAAATCACAAAATGCCATATTTACCTCCTACATGAGGTAAATTGAAGCTTGAAAAAAAATTAAAGACCACTTAAGTGAATATGACAAGCATATACAAAGTGGCTGTTACTGACATCATGCCCAAAGCATCAATTTTAGGTAGTACTTCTTTTAGACAGCACTGTTCTTTAGAATTTCACAATCACAGACACTTCCTCCCTCCAGCCGCAGTAACTCATGGCATTATGCTCTCAGCTTTTGTCATCACTGCGTCTCACTGGGCAGAAATAATCTAAATGTTGATAAATCATAAAAGGTCAGAAAGAAAAAGATCATCTTAATAAGTGCTCTTCTTCATTTACTTATTTGCAAGTAGATTTTTTTTCCTTTAGTAAACTGTCCACTGAATAGGCCCATACGTCCCTATTAGAGCAGAGAACAAATCAGATATCTAAGCTAAAATAAATGTTACATCATGGCAGTTCTATGCTTTAAGAACACCATGGCGAAAAGCCAAATATCAAAGGAAAGATCAATTCCACCACTCTGTATCTGTGTCATTTAAGGATACAGATACAGAAGTCTGAAACTTACCTGCAGAAATCTTACCAGTACCCTTATATTCTGCTGCAGATAAATGTGCAAACCCATTAGCTGAACCAAGTTCTGACAGGGAAATTTGATAAGGTGGCCTCAGTTTGATCTCTGTCTGCATGTCAGCAAGATTCATCTTCGTTGACAAAGAACGCGTGTTGTTGTATCTCTGTTTGGTCCTCTGAATGAAATTATCTGTGTAAAATTTAAAATAAGAGGTATATCCTTATGGACCGTTGTTCATTAAGTAATCCAAAACCATGCAGCTTTATATACTATATACGCTTCACAAATTTAAATATATTGTTTGAAATGCCTACATTTATCTTGGAACATTCTAATGCTATTTCTGTTTTGTGACTAATACATCATGTGCTATTTAATTCTGCAGTATGAAGAATTAAGCTCTAGAAATCTAATTACTTAATAACTGTGAATGAACTAATGATTTTTCGCTGCATGATACTGAAAGAATTGCTAATACAATGGATTTACTGCACTTATTCTAGCTTTTCTGCTAGTTCAGTAAATATCCTTATGAGAAAATTAACTCCTGAATTCAAGTACAAACTTGGGTATGAAATGCGTCTGGAAAACATTCAGGCAGAGAAAATTAACAGCATATTATACTGATACAAAGACTATAACAGACCTATGTTCTAACTGAACAATTAGTAAAATAAAGTCATCAAAAAAAAAGTTCAAAGAAATCTTTATAAGGAAACAACGACGTTATACAAAAATTGTTACGAATGGACTGACTGTAGACATGAATTAACTAAGTGGAGCATTTCCTCTACATAAGCTATATACTTACACACATATATAAACTTCCTCTAAAACTGCAGTTCTTTTTGCTTGAATGCATTTATAAGAATACTTAAAATAACTCCTAACTTACAGTATTGTGGCGACAGGTATTAATAGAATCCGTAACGGCTGTTATCTGCTATATATGAGATCAGTTGTATCTGGGCCTTGCATGACAGAAGATTAAATGCCTCAGTATAGCACAAGACAAATAAAAATCTCTCCCTTCTGTGTACTGAACAAAAATTGCAGCACAGGTAAGAGCCAACATGAAACTGCAATCATTTACTAGAGAAATTTACAAAGCTCAATGCCTTTCCAGGTTAAGTATGCCAACAGGTGCGAAGCCAAGCAGCTCCACGGATGATTAACTAGGAGAAGCTGAACTCCGGATCTGGTCACACGAGGCCTAAACCAAACAAAACCTACCTGAATGAGTTTGGATAAAACCCAAACTGTCTAATTTAAAGCCCACAGAAGTTCTTCGTTGTTTTTTTTTTTTTTTTTTAATTGATCCTAATGGGAGTTACATGAGATTCTAAATCCACCTGAAGCATAGCTACAAACTGCCACGGATATTTTTGTTTTCTGTACATTAAGTTGCACATCCACTTACTCATTTGTCTTAGTGTGAGAACAGGCATGGAAAGAAAACAGATCCTTACCAAACTCTATAAAACAGTATGGCCTGACAGCAGTATTTGTCTTCATCATATTGTAGGTAGTGATGAATTCCTTCTGAAGCTCATCCAGGAAGCAGAAAGCCAAGACACTGGGATAATTTTCAGTGCACAACATCATGTAACTTACTCCCAGAGAACTGATAAAGCTGTAATGGAGACAACAAATTCAGAATTTCAAACTTAAATCCAGGTAACGCCCAGCTTCATGAGTTTGATTTCATATCCTATCATCAGAAAAGCAAAAAAATTGCTCTGGGATAACAAACATACTGAGAAGTCAAATGCTGCTCTAGAAGAAAATCAATTTAGTTTTAGTCAACGTTTTTATTTTAACACCACTTTGCTTCATCAAATGAGAGACTGTGGTATGCATATATGGGTGGCTATGTGCATATGGATGTATGTACACGTCCACTCACACATGGGTCAGATAATAACAAAGCTTTGGGGATATTGTGCAGTTTCTAAATCTGTTAGACTAAAACCAAACTAATAATAGTTGAACAAAGAACAAATGTAGTAGGTCAAAAACCTCAAAATTTATAATAATAATGTCTATTTCAAGCTAGAGCTTCCACTGAAGTGTGACCAGGGTTCAGATCTTTCTACTATTGGTCAATTTTTAACTTCTGATACACAACTACTGCCAAGAATTACTCTGATCAATCTCCAGTGTACAAGTGTTAACTTCACAGACAGATACAACCCAGGACGTTACAAACATAGAAAAGAGAAATCTTACTTGATGTTGTACTGCCCAGTTTTCAGAGTACATCTATCAGGAAGCTGAGAAAGTTTCTTTGAGAGCATTTTAAAGTATTTTCTACATTCTTGCACTCCTGTGCTTTGATCGTAATCGGTAGATGCAGACAGCGGGAGTCCATCCCTCACGCGGACCACAGAGGCAGATAAAATCATAGACATTGCCACCAGAGTTAAGGACAGCCTACAGCAAGACACAAAATAAACTTAGAAATATACGAATAGATGAATCAGAATTGAGGCAAAACCAAAAACAAGGGAGTTAACAGTGATTAATCAAATTGCCCAAGCTGTATACGGGGCTCAAGCTTAAAACGGGACAGAGGGACAATTTTCAACTACAGCTCAGAGAGGACTGAAGTCCTAACTGAAGAGGACCTCTTAGGCCACGTGAAACACAAAGTAGCAGTCAATTTAATGTCACATTTTCAAACATTTTTCATCTGAATTTGCACAAGTTCTCACCCAGAGCTATCTACGGAGGGTGATGCACTGTTACTTAGCCTTAGTACTACTGTAATTGCATTCTTCAAGCTGAGAATTTTACTCTTTTAAAATGAGAGAACAACTGCAGCACAAACAAACAAGAACAACAGCTGGAGACAATAAATGCATACCATAAGGATACGTCAGATGGAAAATTTATCCAGGTCTTGATCAAGCAGCAGTGTTGATGTGCTTTCATGAAACTGCTACTGAGTGCATGCTCAAGTACCATGACAAACAGAGATACTATCAAACAAGAAATCAAGGAATAAAGACAGCAAGGAATGCAATCCAGCTCTCCCAGATCACAACAGAATTTCTTAAACATGAAATGTCTTATCTGGGTCTCCATTTTTAAATCTGTGAAATGTGTCTGTCAGTATTACACAAATACCGGGCAGGTTGAGATGCTACTTGCAAACCTTTGTGCCTTTCCAGCATTTAATTTTCAAAGCATATCAATCAAAGCTTTGTGGAATCTAGCCACTTAAAGAAGAAAAAAAATGTGTATTTAAGAATTTCCCACACAAAAGGAGAAAAATTCTAGCAGGCATTAACAGTATAAACACCCATCCTGCTGACATCCTTTCTATCAAGAAAGATGACAAGCTTAAAACTTTCGAGTTCTTCAAATCGTATGTTAAATCAAAACATGGAAAAGTTTATCAAGACAAGCTTTATGCAGATTTTTTTTAAAAGAAAGATTACTCTGACAAGTGGGCGAACTGCTAGAATCTATAGGAAGCCAAAAGCAAACACTTCCTCACTCAACTCCTAACACGGCTCTGCCGACTCCTACCATTTGCTACACCTATCACTTCAGAAATCATGAAAAAAGTAGTTTTTGCCACCCTCAGATGATGCTACTGAAGTTTCATATAGTCACAAACTGAAACGGAAAACAGATTTCTGAATACAGCTGAAATATGCTTCAGTGTGCAATATTGACATGTTTATAGCACCTTTCAAACCATGACATTAACAGTGCTTTACAAGCCTTAGCAACTCGAGGACTGTATGCTGGAGACTCAGGAATCCAAATTTTCTTAAAATAGCACAGCTTCTTCATAAAAGAAAGAACAGAAATGAAATAGCTGCTTTTCCCCTGAACTCTCATCTCTCCCATTTCCCACTCCCCAAAAGGTTCTGTAAATGAGGACACTTACTGAATAACAATCAATACTGAGGTTTTTCATGTACATTTACTGCTCAGAAAGATGCACGTACTAACAGAAGCACTGAAAACTTGTTGTGATTTCCACTTTAAGAGACTCAGCTTCATCAGCAAACATCAACCTGCTCTGAGATGCAGCAAGTTAGCTAAACAGGTTCTGGATTAATGCCCTTTTAGCTCTACTGCCACAGCATGTCAGACTTCCACCAAATCTGGTGCAGCAGCAGAAGTCACCATTGTCTGTAGTCTACTGAGCGCCTCTGAGCTTTCATCAGGTATGCTTGTCCTTTCAGCATTTCGTTACAGAATTCCTTATTGTACAAAATGCCTTGATGCCCCATCCCTGGAGGTGTCAAGGCCAGGAGGGATGGGTTCCCGGGCAGCCTGAGCTGCTGGGTAGCAACCTTGCCCCTGGCAGGGGGGTGGAACTGCATGGTCTTTGAGGTCCCCTCCAACCCAAGCCATTCGATGATTCTGTGATCAGTAGGATGCACCAAAAAAAACAACAAAAAACAACCAGAGGACATAACAACTTGAGGACTTCCTAGAGTCAATTTGTCCTGCAGTTCTAGAAAGTTCTACCTCTCTGTGTTCTAGTTCACGCATGCGCTCTCAGCAGGACAATTTGTATGGAATACACGTGGCACCCATATCCTTAACTATGCTGCTAACCACATATCCATGGCAGCAGCTCCAGAGCATGACAAAACTGCAGAGGAGCTTTAAATTGCAATGGTTCTCAGACAATAACCACTTCTCCTACCTTGAGCCCAATTCTGAAAGGGACTTCTGGGAGCTATAACAATATAAACATAAGAACAATGATGCGATCGGAAAATTTAAAATTCCCCTCATTAACTTACTTGCACAAAATGTAATTTCATGGATCTGCATTTCCTCTGATGAAGCAAATAACTTCATTAGCACCTAGAGCGAAAACGGGAACGTAGCTCCATGTCCCGCTTTAGGGAGAGGCAGCGAGTATGACGGCACTGCAGGAGAAACTCGGAGTCCTGTTGCCAGCTCTCAGAAGGAAAAATACTGTTCTGATCACTTCTGAAATGACCTCGATTGGTACAGTTCATGTTGTGCTATCTGATAAGAACAAACAGAAAAAATTAATGAGTCTATTTCCTGGCTAACAACATTCTTAGGCTCTTTTTGTGAAAGGCCTGAACACACTCAAGGAGATTACGCAGAGATACTCGAGTAACAGGAACACTAACATGTTTCTGTTCCTTGAGTGGAGCTGAGGAAGTCCCATTGCTCCAGCCAGTTATCAGGGGAACAGACACCCACCCACCCGCACAGCGCATTACTAACGACGGGTAACGCGGCCTTTTAACCAAATCCCACCACACACTTGATATACTACATGTAATTAATTTATAATCCCCTCCAGCTGGAAACCTGAGCACTTTAGGAACGAGGCACACCAGCACCACAGCTGTATTCCCAACGCATTCTGGTTCTCAGCGCTCAGTCTGACAACAGCTGTCCTCCAGTGCCACCGACAGCAGAACGCACGCGTGGGCAACGGACAGGGCAAACGATAAAGAACCCCCCAGAGGTATTCATTCCACTTATATGTCTATCTTAAATAAATACTTGCATAAACCTAAAAATCTGTAACAGTTACTCCACTCAAGGCTCATACTGAGAGAAATGCGTCTCCTTGCAGAAGATGAGCCACCATTAAGACCTGTCAGTTCTCTCCATGTACCATGATATCACACAAGGTAAAAATCACATTTGTCTTAATACCAACAGTTAACCAGCTTCTGCTATCACCACTTTGAAAATTCACTCCACGAAAAGGTATTTTATTTTCTCAGCTTTCTTAAAGCAGAATTGTAAAGCAACCTGAAAATGAAGTTAACAGAAGAAATACCACATTGTTGCAAGATCCCATGTACCTACAGGGATACATGGTACCTGCACTGTGACACAAGTTAGCCTCACTTGAAAATATAGAAAAAAGTTTACTTAAATCTTCAAGAAGAGAAAAGCTACTTTACAGAGTTCTCAAAACAGCAGGGCTTCATCAGGTGGTAAAATGACATATACAGGTAGAGACAGAGGAAAGGACTTCAAAGGTACGGGGCTGGCTGTAGCACCATGTTTAAATGTCCTTTTTAAAAAGCTATGCAAAAACGCAGCTATTAGTTCACCATACCATTACAAATTGGTTTTCATCCAAAAAAAAAAAAAAAAAAAAAAATCAACATCCTTTGAACATCTGAAGATTACAGAAGACTGCACTCCCACCAGAGATGGTCCATAAATCCATCACAGGTACAGAGAACTGAGAGGGACGGGCTGTGCCATCTCGTTCTACGAGAGAGCTGAGGTGCTGTCAGGTGTCAGGCTCAGGGGCAGCGCTGATGGCTCCTACTGGCCATGCAGCCAGCCCGTGGAGCTGCTCAGGAGGCTGTCGGTGTCAGGATGCCACCCAACATGCAGCTTGAAAAGTTCACAACAAAACTACAGAGGTTATAAAAAACTAAACCACTGCACTGCTCTGGGACAGTCTGAATCCAGTGACCGACAGGGAGTGCTCACTGTGGAAGCATCCCTCTGCTCGGACTCTTCTCACCTTTCCCTGTGTGCATTGGCCACTGGCCCGTCTTTATTGATTACTCCTCACACCACTACTGATCGCCCCTCACACCAGCACTTCACAGCCAGAGCACAGCACAGCGCGATGGCAGCACAGGCACACGGGGCCTGGGAGAACTCGGGGAAAAGCAAAACCTGCCCACAGGTAGGAAAGCACGAAGCAGCCTGGCCAAAGGCCCCATCCGGAGTACTGCGTCCAGGGCTGGGGCCCCCAGCACAGGAAAGATGTGGGGCTGCTGGAAAGGGTCCAGAGGAGGGCCACAAAGATGATCAGAGGGCTGGAGCACCTCCCCTATGAGGACAGGCAGAGGGAGCTGGGCTTGTTCAGCCTGGAGAAGAGAAGGCTGCAGGGGGACCTCATTGCAGCCTTTCAGTATTTAAAGGGAGATTATAAACAGGAGGGAAATCAACTTTTTGCAAGGGTGGACAGTGATAGGACAAGAGGGAATGGTTTTAAGCTGAAGGAGGGAAGATTTAGATTGGATGTCAGGGGGAAGTTCTTCACCGAGAGTGGTGAGGTGCTGGCACAGCTGCCCAGAGAGGCTGTGGCTGCCCCGTTCCTGGAGGTGCTCACGGCCAGGCTGGATGGGCCCTGGGCAGCCTGATCCAGTGCCAGATCTGGAGGTTGGCAGCCCTCACAGCAGCAGGAGGGCTGGATCCTGATGATTCTTGGGGTCCCTTCCCACCCAGGCCATGCTATGGTTCTGTGATTCTATGGTTCAAAGCACGGAGCAGCCCGGCCATTGCCGTGTTGTCCCACCCCCAGCGCTGCCCAGCTGTCAGCCTCCACCACGCTGACAAGCGACACGTGGCTGCTTCAGCTCCGGTACTCCCCACGAGCTGGGTGATGGAAACCAGACCCTGGTTTACTCTTTTTTTAAGCCAGATTCAATCATCACCCATTTGTTCGTGTTGTGACAGCACCTGGTCCCGAGGCAGCCCTACAAAGCAGCGTACATCCCCACCTTTCTGACAAATCTCTCTTCCAATTGGTGACCACCTGCTCTACGTCCATCTCTGAAACTTCTTACAAGGACATGCCCGGCAGTGACCTGTGGTCACAGGAGACTCCAGATTTCCAGAACCAGCCCAGGTTCACACGCTGGCACAGGCCTGCTGCCAGCCAGTGCCAGCAGCACCTCTGCCACAGCCGTGCACAGAGCTGGGCCTGGTGGCACCTGCCCGGCACAAGGCGAGGACACGGTGCCCGTGTTTACCTCAGGTGCGTGACAGTGCAAGGCAAGGTGTCCTTCTGCTCCCAGGGGCCGTGACAGCGGCGCGGTGCAGGCCGGAGGCACGGCTGGAGCCCAGTGACAAGTGAACTCACCTGCGGACGCGACTCGCCAAGCCCCCTGACGCTACGCGGCCCGATGAGACGCGGCGATAACCCCGCCCCGCCCGCCGCGATAATCCTCCCCACAGCCAGACCCGCCCTGCACGCGCCCCGCAGCCCGCCGCAGGCCCGGAGCCCAGCGGGAGTCGGGTGCCAACCAGCCCCGCCCGCCCCCAGGCCCGCAGGCCGCGGGCAGGCCGCGTTGCCGTGGCAACGGCCGCGGGAGCTCACCGAAGCGGAGCGCAGCGCGACAGCAGCACCTGAACGCGGCCACGGCGGCCGCGGAGCACTGTGGGGAGCGGCCACGTCCGCCGGCGCGGGAGCGCCCTCACGTGACGCGGCGCGGCCTCCCCATTGCTCCGCGCGTGGGTCCGGGGCGGGGCCGGGGGTCGCTATGGCGACGTGCCGGGGCCGGGCCGGGCCTACCCCGGGGCTACGTTCTGCGGCTTCCGGGTCTGGGGCAAACGGGCGGAGCGGCCCCGCCCTGACGTGGGGCTGCAGGCGGCTGCTTCACGCGCCTTTGGCTAATGCTCACCAGCTTCGTTTCAAAATAAATTGTAATTGTGCTCTTTGGGCTTTGCTGTGTAATAACTTTTTAACTATTCGGCCAGTTTCTGCCAAGTTTAATAGCAGCGCGCAGACCTTGGCGTGCGCTGAGCAGCACTACCAGCACGAGAGTTTGCGAGCCTCATTGCTAATGCCAGACTGGGATGCCTGTGTTAAAGCCTTCTTCACCAATACAAGAATAATTTTCTCCCTCCTCTTCTCGTTGTTACCCCTCTCCTGCCACATCATGCAGTTTCAGTCTGTCAGCTCAGCTCTCAAAGGCAAGCTCTCCCTTTCCTGGCTAACACCTTTGATTTCTTTAATTTTTACGAGTGCTTGCGGCACCTCAGAGCGCTGGGGTCTCTCACCCACCTATCTGGTTGTGTTCAGCTTTGCTCAGGAGCAAGGTGACCAGGGAACAGCAGCAGAATACCTCAGCCCTCTGCAGAGCCCTCTAAGCAGCACCTGTTGCTGTAGCTGGGCACCCCTGGCCGCCCCGGGTGCCAGCATCTGGTGGCACGGCGCTGGGACAGTGCGTGGCTGTGGTGATGGGGCTCCCAGAGCAGCCCAGCGTGCGCTGCCTGGGCTCATCACCGAAATCAGGAAATGAACTTCCTGACACCAATTTGGTAGCTACAAAGCAGGCATTATTTATTTCGAGGTCAGGAGTACCGGGTGTCTCAGCCCCGCCAGATACTGAGCTCCCTACAGAACACACTCCCTTCTATGCCTACAAAAATATGCATAAACACTACATTTTCCCAGAATCCTATACATATGCAAGACTATTCCAGGAGCTAATGAATACTAATGTCCTCCCGTGCACACGTTGAAGTTGTGTGGGGCAGCTCTGGGGGTCTCTCGGTGGTTGTTGGGGAATCTTCTTCACTATGATCATCTTCATCACCATGTCGTTATCACGGGTAATACCTGCTGCCGCCCTCCAGTCGCCACAAACCAGTCTTTGTGTATAGAGCTGGCAAGGCCAATACTTCTTCACACAACTTCAACAGCTTCGTTGTCTTCAGCAGATATGGCCTCACTAGGAGGATACATTTTCTACTGGATATGCAGACACACCGCTCTTGTACGATACATTTTCTACTAAATATGCTGTAAAATTGGCAAGGTCAGCACTTCTTCACACTACTTCAACAACTTCATTGTCTTTTTCTCCTGGATATGCACACACACTGTACCAGGCTGGGGGCTGCTCGGCTGCTCGGCTTCAGGCTTTCTCCACCATGCTCCAAGCAAAGCTCAGCCAAGCTGAAGGAGCCAGCTCTCTGTGCCATGCTGTGTTGTTTCCAGAAGCAGCTTGAGACAGGGATGTGGGTGGCATGGAGACATGGGAGAGGAAGGCAGAAGCTGGTAAGCAGAGGAGAGAAAGGAGGCAAAGTCACCTGCAGGTGTTTGGTGAAGTAGTTTGGCTCTGAATGTAAAAGAAGAAAGAGACCACAAGGGAAGGACCGTGCACCACAAACAATCTGTGCTTAGGCCTCACAGGGGACAGAGAGGTCCACGTGTTCGAGTAAGCCCTGCAGCTCATATTTGAAGTTAGTATCTTGGCCTGCCAGGAAGAAATGGTGTCCCTGCTGGGCCCTTGGAGAGCTGAGCATGGGAGCATCTCAATCCTGACTGATGAGGCACAACAGCACTGTATGTTAGAGAGATAATGCACTAATCTCAGTGATTTCCAGAGGGTCCTTATCCTGTACAAACAGAGTGCACAGCATTACAGGCTGCTACACAATTTAACAGCGTACGATAGCATCTACTATAACGCTGAGAAGTGGTGATTACTTAATTAGAGGCTGCCTAAAGGTCTGTGATAAGTGTGTACGTGTGTCATTTTAATTTTTCTAGTTCTTGTGAACCGTTTATCTTTCAACCCTAAAATTCTCCTGACCATTTGTAAACGTTTTGAAGGCAAAAAGATAAGCATTTTGCATTTATGCAAACAGAACTTCAAAAATTATATACGTGTCTATTAGTTAAGACTCACGCGTTCCTTAAAAAAAAGTTAATATGTTCTTTATTTTTAGGTGAGCCTTACCACGGGAGGTGAAGCAAACTGCACAAGGTCACTGAGGGAGGCAGAAGTGAAGTTACAGCTCCAGCACTCTCAGCTCTCACAGTGAACTTAAATCGTGCCCGTTATTCAAGAATTTGCATGGCTAACAAGCCAGATACATTTAAAATATCTTTTTTATTTTCACCCCATTGGCTCCCATAAGACAGTGAAGCAGTAAAACATTGTTAGAGAGGCACCACACAGGGAATAAATTAGGGAAAGCTGCAGCGACAGATAAAACTGAGATTTGGAGGAAGTAAATCAGTCAGTGCAAGGCAAATTGAGTGAAGGCACGTAGATGTTCAGAAAGGAGAAGAGAGAAAGAGATTAGGAGGAGTGCACACGTGGGTATGGACAGCACCAGAGGTTGAAGAGGACTGGCACCAGGTGCGTCCCTGTGGTGTCAGAACCCTCAGAGATGGCTGTGAGGTGCACATTCATGGGTACAGCAGAACAATGAAGCCGCGTGATTGCTTAATGTGTCATCAGCCAGCTGGAGAAAAAAACAGCAGCAAACAGAGATGAGTTAGGATGGGATTTAGCTTGCCAAAGTTGCCCACTGAAGAAGCTGGTTGCTGCCTTTGCTGCTCAGTCACTGCAGGGGGAGCCAACAGGAACAGCCTCATTTCCACGCCTGGGTTTAGGATGAGCAGGTGTGGGGGGCTGTAAACCCACAGGCATTCTCCCCAGAATTTAAGCTTCTGACTCAGGTTTCCCAGAGGGAACGTACCCAGCCTGAGCTGATGGCAGTGGTTGTGCTCTTTGGTGATGGAGTCACAGGAGAGAGAGGCCAAAGGACTCTAAAAGGTCATTCAGGATATTCTGCCTCAGCTTTCTTTGTAACAAATTAAACCACTAAAAAGGCAGCGGATGTGGAGTATATCGGATCTCTGGTGCACTTTGTAACTCATTTTTATGGGGAAGAGTGCCACCATCTTCCTTAGGCTTCTCTGACTTAGGCTCACCAAACCCAAAGCCATTCATCTTTTTCTAAAACTTCTGTTTACCAAACATCCATGTAATTCTGTTGCTCCTTTTTCTGGACTTTGTCCAGAAAAACTTTCTTAAAGTTTGGTATTTGTAGCTAGAGGCACACAGGCTGAGGATTTAGCTGGAAACCAGGCTAATAATCCAACAGCGTGCTTCCCATTTCTTTTATGATAATGCCAGTTCCCATGAAAACCCAGATACACTGAATCAGTGCCTGTCAGTTTGTGTTCAGTGCAGCCCAGCCTCATCACGAGTGCTTAAAACTCTGAATCAGACCCCTGACACGGGCTAGGAACTCATGATATTCAAACAGCTCTGTGCTCTAAAAAATTTGCATCTGATTTGAAAGGTTTTAGACAAGATAATCACAAGAGCTAAGGTTATATTAGTTGGAATGACTTATGAGAAATTAGGAAAATTAACACCAGAGACATTGCTTTCCTTGCTTATGAACTGCTCTTGCTGACAGAAGTGTGAGCAAGGTCATAAAAACCATCAGCAGAATATCCAGATTATTTTTTGCTTCTGTTTTGAAGGCTTATTGGCTGATTCAGACCTAAGGGCCTGTGCTGGCCACAACAGTTTCTTTCATGCAATGATAACATCTAAATCTCAAGGGCTTTACACCTCGTAATGTCACAATGGAGTATCTCGAAGCTAATAAATGCAGATGTTAGAACAAAACAGCACTATCCCAATGGTTCTTGTTGCAGTAGGCCCCAGCATGATCTCCTGCATAAAGAACATCCTATTTCTGAAAAGCAATCTCCATGCTGCATCTCAATTAGCTTGAAAAGCGGCATGTTGCTAATGCCTTTTTATTTACAGCATTTATTTTATCAGCATTTTGGGCTTATGGAAATGACACAAGTGAGCTGCTCTGATGATCACGTCCCAAGCCATTCCTACAGTAGCACTCTCTCTATGGGGCTTTCCTGCTTACTTTATTCCCTGTCTGGTGGAAGAAGCTGATCTGGAAAGCCACAGGAAGATACTCCTGGTACACATAATCCCTTTAGTTCCCTGCATGACTGTAACTGAAAACATTAGCAGACTGTGTTTGTATTTAAATATTTTCATATGAGGGAAAGTCATTCCAAGCTGATCGCTTCATGAGGCCAAAAATTTCATTAGGAGCCATTTAAAGAATTACAATAAGTAAGAAAATTATTATTTGCTAGTAAAGTTGTGCCATAAACACTCCAGTTTATATTTGAGGATCCCTTGGTCCCTAAAGAAATTAGTCTTTATGATAACAGCCACAGCAAACTTACTTGAGCCGGAAACAAACATATGGCTTTGCAAGCCACAGTTTGGATATTCTGTTTGAAATTTAATTCAGGAGGATAGAAAGGTTCCTTAGGACTGGAGGGATTATTAAGTACTGTAATATCTAATATAAAATAGATGTGGCAGCTCACTGCAATAGGAGCTCACTAAGACGCAGGAATGTATGGAGGCACAGTCCCAGCAGGAGCTTGTAGGTTATCAAATCCAGTCCCCAGTTGCTGCAGGCAGCTGTATCAAATAATCCATCTCATCCATTTTCTGAGCTAAAACTAGGTATGTTTTTGCCACTATAACTTTTACACCTTTTGCTAGGCAGGTGAATAAAGAATTCATAGCCCCAGTTGTTTATGGCAATGTATACTCACCTACTCTCATGCCGAGGTCGCCCCCTAGTTTTAGTACTTCCCCTTCTGGCTGTATTTACAGAGAGCAAGCAGCTCTCCTCAGCCTCCTGCTGCCAGGCTCAATGCCCTAAGGGGTTCCCCAGTCCCCTGCCATCCCAGCAGCTCTTTTCTTCACGTGAGCGGTCAGGAGCACATACTGTCACAAAGTCTGGTTGGGGTCCTGTGCAAGGGCATGCATCCTTCCCTTTCTCAGGTAGAAATGTGTCTCCTGCTGCATTTTAGAGTTCCTGCTGCCTCTTCGATCCCCACACCACACTGGGACAAAGACAATCGGTTGTGTCATTGCTGGTTTCCTGCAGGAGTTCTGCTGTCAGCTCTCCCTCTGCTTCTGTCACCTCCCTTACCAAGGACGCTGCGTTCTTGCTGTGCAGCGTTCTGAACCTTCCCTGCACCGATGATGCCTCCTAACTTTGTGACTTCAAAACATTTTAATTATCTGGCACCTCTGTTTTCCACATAGGTCATTAAGGAAATATTAAATAACCATCAGTCCTGAGACGCTCTTGTTAGGAACGCCAGATGAGCCCCTTTCAACACGGCTCATCTTTCTTCTCCCAGCACCCTGCCTGCCTTGCAGCTTCTCTATAAATCTCACACTTCTCCAGGTAGGAGATACAATTTTACACACGGCTCCTAATCAGCTCTTTATTGAAGCCCGGACACACAGATTCTCCTTCCTTGTCTAGCTAAATAATTACTATATCAGAGAAAGCTATTGAGTTAGTCTGGCATTACCTAGCCTTAGTAAATACCAATTCCATTTTATTGTTTTCCATTGACTGTTGTGACTTCTACATTTCTCTCCTTCCACATTCTTTCCTAAAGCCTGGCATAAAATCTTGATGCACACAAAGCAAATGCATTGTGCCTTCTGAATGAAATCCATGCTTTATTTGTCTTTGGTATAGGTTATTTATTTACATCGACAGCGTGTTTCTGAGCTGCAGGTAGGGCTGAGCAGTGATCACACGCATGCTCGGTGCCTTGCTGTATTCACTGGGAGGAACACGTCTGCATCCTTTCTACTTTATTGCTCCAAATATTTAGAACTGCTGCCGCCAGTAACACTTCTAAAAAGGATCAGCATATAACGCAGTGGGCTGCTGGAATGGGCCATGGCCCCATATGGAACAGAGCCGTTTCCCCAGCAGGGCCGTAGTCAACTCAAACATGATGTATGTTGCAGAACATCAGAGAACAAAGCGTGCAGCAGCGTGACTTGTAAGGTGATGACAGGTATAAGGCATGAAAGATAGACGGGTTTTGGAGAAACAGAGAAGAGTGGGGGAGGATTTGGCCCAGAGGTACGGGATGCTTGTTCCAGATTGAGATAAATTACACATGGTATTGTTGTCTTTGTGCTTCATTTTTGTTTTTAATTATGCTGTGTGCAGTACACAAATTGAAAGTAGAGCTGGTAAGAAACTAAATCGAGACTTGAATTTCAAGTCCGGCGCTGACCCACAGACTGTGTCCTTGGGCAAAACGCTTTTTTTTTTTTTTCCTCTCACTGCCTCATCTGTAAAACAGAGATAACACCACTTCTTTTTTTCCCAACCTGAGTATTTACATAATAAAAGCCTTTCCATGCATGACAGTCTCTTATATATTTGTACAGCATCTAGCATAATGAGGACCCAGATCTTGGGACTACAATACAAACAATACACAACAATTAAGATTATACATCTATCCAAAATAAACCTAATGCACCTAATACTGTGGAACCTCACTGGAGAGACGACTTCATTACACGGTGAACTCTACCTCTGCTGCTTGTGTAGTCCCTCTTTGTTCTGCTCTCTCACCTAAGGAAGGCTGTGGCAGCGAGGTGGATGCTATGAAAGGAAGGAGTTGTGCAGTTATCCCTGCGCTGTCTCCTGCAGGTGGAAGGAGTGATGGATCCCTGAGTCCTAAGGGACCTGCCAGGAGCGGGCAGCACCACGCAGAGGCTCTGTGTTTCTGCAGCAGCTCTCCCATGGACCAGTTCTCCTCTCCTTGTGCCAGGGAAGATCAGCTTTGAAGGCAGCTCCTTCTTCTCTGGAATGGGAAAATTGTCCTGAGCTCACGTTGTCTCCTCCAGCTCATCACTGAGGAGGGCCATGTCCCAAGCAAGTGCCCTTGCTCTCACTATGGAAAGCAAATCCCAGGCTGCTGAAGAGGTCTTGGTAAATCCTGGGGATGCAATAGGCAACGTTGGACCTGATCACCCTGTTCCATGCTCAGAGTGGGGTGCGTGAACAAACTCCCCCTCACCAGCAACCTGGAGGCTATGGGAGGATATAGGTCATTATTACAATGCACGTTTTCCTAGAAAATGTTACCCTGTACATAGCAGCTTATGCTGAGCCTGGAGAAAGCTGGCTTCCAACAGCGGAGCTGCCGATAAGATAGGAGAGAAGAAAGCTGGCAGCTGTGATTTCTGATGCAGCAGAAATGTGGTGTGAGGAGAAAAAGCACTCAGCCTCACACAGCTGTGAGGGCGGCTATTGCAAGCCACTGAAGGGTTCGCCAAGAAAAAGTTCTGAGCTTGTGCCTTATTTCACCCCTGTCCCAGCTTGTGCAGGACGGTAACAGAGACCCAGCTCCCCAGAGCCCCAAACAGCTCACTGCTCTCAGCAGCCTCCTGCACAGCCTGCAGAACCCCTGCCTTCAGGACGCGGGAAGCTCTTTCCCCTTAGCCTGTGTGGGCAGAAGATGAAGCCAAAACCTCGCTCTGGTGGGAGATGAGCCAGGTCTGCGCTGCAATTCCCTTTGCACAGAGAGAGGAGCGCGGGTGGGGTGTGCCCGGCTGCCCTGCGCTGGCAGGTCCACGCCTCCCAGCTGGGTAAGCTCCACAGGTCCTTGGCACGAAGAGGAATAAAACCATGCATAAATTAGAAGCCTTTCAGGCCACTTTCTTGTTTTGTCCCAGAGTAACTGACCGAGAGCACTTATGCCTGCAGTGGTAAACCAGCTTCTCCCTAGGCAGGTGATAATTTTTAGTGCCTTTCCCACGTTGGTAGGCACATCACAGCATTAACTGTGTAACTCAGTGTTCTTCTCCACTTCCCAAGTTTGTTGCAAACAAAAAAGGACAAGCAGCGTGCTGGTGACTGGGTTATTAATAATGCATAGTTGGGAACTGATTAATTGGGTTTCACGCGCTGTGCAGGGAGGACTGCGCCGTTCCGGCTGTTGTTGTTCTTTGGGAATTGAGAGCAGCTATCAGGTGTCTGTTACAAATGTTAGGCACAAAATTAAACACCCACACATACTAAAGGACCATCAACAGGGCAGGAAGAATTATTAATACTGCAAGCAGAGAAATGACAAAGCAGAGGAGTGACAAATGCTCCAGTCAGACCCAGAGCTCCAACCTCACGCCCAGGATAAGGTCCTCTTTTTACCAGTAAAGACTCCAGCTCCAGCCACGCTTCATTCTTCTCCATCATTTGGCTGTGCACATATTTGGCATTTAGAGTGTGACGGATTTACACATTTGCTACCAAATGAGCTGCAAGAGCTAATCAGCTCACGCAGAATTGCACATATTAATGAAGAAGGCTCTTCTGCATGCCTGCGATGTAGACACCCACTTAACTGGGGCACCAGAGACTAATTTGAAAAGATTTTGTGCACGTAGGAGCTTTTTTCCTGTGATGAATGCTTGAAGGGAATCACGTTGCAGACAGGGAGGGAGCGGTATCTGCAACATCTGACTAACTGGTACTCATTACGGAGTGATTCAAGAGCAGGAGGAAGGAGAAATTATCAGTGGCCAAAAGCTAATGAGAATAATTAGCACTATGATGTTTTCCGAGCGAACACATGAAAACTGTTCCTTAGGGAGCACGAGAGCAGCAAAGACTCTGGGAAGCAGGAGAGACTGCCAGGGCAGGGCTCTGACAAAGCCAGGAGCGGCTCCTGCAGCTGGTGGGAACACCTGCACACCCTCCTGGCTGTAATTACGGGCCACCAGTAGGGCAATGAGTCCCTAGATCTTGGGCTGACACTTGTTCGTCCCCCTCGCTGACCTCCAAGCTTAACTCCTCAGAAACCACAGCCTGGAAATTGCTGCCTGAAGTACAGTTTTTTTCCCCAATGGTGCATGATATCCATGCACAACGCCTGCCAAAGACTTGGCAAAAGCTGGGCCAGGGGTGCTTTGCTGGGAGCACTTCAGCAGCAGCGGTGAATGAGGCGATGAGGAGCCCTGGCTGCCAGCAGACAAATGATGCTTGGGGCCATTTCTGTCGTAGAAACACTCAGGTACCCTCCTTCCTCAGTCAGTAAATAAAAACAGGATGCACAGAGAAAACATGGCATCTTCTTACAACAAGCCAAAAAAAATAGCGGGGAATTTAGGTTTCCAATCAGTTCTGTACACAACTGTATTAGCCAAGGGGCTGCACAGCCGGGGCTCAGCGCTGCGTGGTCCCAGCACAGCCGCAGAGTGCTCACGGCCATTGGGCTGCCAAAGGCAAAGGCAATGCCAGCGTTTGGCCCCAGTGCTCAGCACCTGCTGGTAAAAGCTAATTTTTCCTCCTCCCAATTTCCAGAATTCACTCCTGCAAATCCCAGCGTAACGTTACAGACCTGGTCACACTGAAGTGAGCCTGTTAAATGAAAACGAGGTGCACATGGACAGCAGTCCCTGCTCCGCTGAGCACTGCTCCGAGTGAACGGCTTGCTTCTGAGTCTGTAAAAGGCAGTTGGCGGGGATTCAGTATTATTCTAGGAAATCCATTAAAGCAACATTTCCTTCTCTTAATATAAAACTATCAGGAATATGGAGAGCAATTTTGCTTTGTATTTTTGGAAGGAAAATGGACTATGGAACACTTGTAGGCTGCATTAGCAGGTCTTTGCCTTTCCTCTGAAAAGCAGCAAACCTTGAAAAGTAAAGCCATCCATGGAGCAAGCCCATCTGAAAGGAGTCTCTCTCTGGAGCATTCTTTTAGAGCTTACTCATACAAGGAGCTGCATCTCCCTTTTTATCCCCAAATTAAATGCTGTAAGGACATAAACTGTCTTTTTTTTTTGACCCTTAATACCAATCCATCTTACTGAGTGGCTACTAGGAGAAATTTAAGTCAGCAAAATGTGGGGGCCCAGTCTGGGCTGAGTGGGAGCTTGGGGAATTCCCAAGCTGTTGTACACAACTGCATCGAGTTATGAGGGCTTTGGGGGCCAACAGGGCTATCACATCCAGAGCGCAATTTTGCAGGAGGGAGAAAGAGGTAATGGAGGTTTACTAGGTTGCTTTTCTTGATTCAGATGAGAAAGCAGATCTCTTCTACTCTCCCCTGTAGGAATTGCTCCAGTTTGAACACGCCAGGACATTCACTGGGTTGGAGATAGATGGACAGCCCCTCAGCAGCAGAGGCCAACGCACTGCTGGGGTTGCAGTGGGCCAGGGTACAACCCTGTCCCCAGGCACGGGACTCCAACCTGGGTCTCACACATCCCAGCGTATTCCCATTCCTGGGAATAGGGAAAGGGAGCCCAGGCTCCGTTTCCCCTTGCTTGTGGGATGAACGGAATCCAACATCTCAGGCTCTTTTACTAGATGGGAAAACCACTTCCTATGCAGCCGCTGCCAGTCTGCTCCCCTTAATTTCCTGGTCTGACTGCAGGACAGGCCTAGCACAGACCCGCAGGCCACTGTATCGTGTTCACAGCAGCACTGGGGAATGAAGCAATGTACAGTCCTTGCTCAACCTCTCTGCTGGTGTACAGCTTTCACCTTCCTCAACAACATTTAATCTGTTCAGGGTTAACTGTGTAGCACGTCAAACATCTTAAAAGGGCTGAAAGACCAGGTTCACAACTACAAGAGCAGATTCTCTCTGATTCACTGCAAACCATTTCTTATCAGCAATTAAGTCTCTTGCTGATAAATGACTCATGATTTTAAACATCAGATTACTCATTTTTAACCACGGCAGAAATCCCCAGCTGGTAAGGAATGCCTAGGCCATGTATCCAGCAGGCCTGGCTGGGAAGTCTGAGGGTGTATTTCAACAGTTGGTCATTTCACACAAAACAAGAGCTCTGACATGTAAGATACTTCTCATTCACAGCTCATGCAAATAAAAAAAATCAATTTCAAATTAATTAGTGTGATACAAATATAAACAAACTGACGTCACTAGCAAACACCGACTTTTGCTTTACCGGAGACAACAGAATTACAACACCGTAGCTGAGTGCAAACCTGTTCTACTAATTGAACAACCATGAAGCAAAGCTCCTAGCTCTTGGCACACTCTAGTTCACAGTAACTAAGACTGCTGTCAGCCATTTGATGTAATCATTCATGGTGTTCAAAAGCGGATTTTAAAAAAAAAATCATCAGGCTATAAACCAGATGAATCATGATCTTGTAACAGAAGGTAAATTATTCTCAAATATTTTATATTTGTGCATTAACACATGATTAGCCAAGAAAAAATGAAAGCCCAAGGCCAAGAAGTAAATGACAAAAGACCGAAGGGAAAAGCGAGAATCCTTAATTTTAATTTTATTGTGGTGTAACCAGCTGTAAGGAATTACTGATCTGAAGCACAGCGTGCAATTGTCCTATCCTAAACACGTACCAAAGCCTGTAACTCAGAATGATCCTGACAAGTGACGTCACCATTGGCAAGCTATGATTTATTTATTTCTTTTTCTTTAAAGGGAGTCCACATTTCTCAGCAATTAGCACAAACACAGGCGCAGCCTACGAGGTTTTCTGGAGACTATATGCCTTCCTTAGCACCAGCTGCTTTGAGTCTGAGATCAAAAAAATTGCAATAAGTTCTGCACTATCACACTTGATAGTCTGCTGGTGAGCAAGGAAATTCCTGTTTCAAATCCAATCTATATTAATATATCAATACATACTTGCTTTTAAACAGAGGGTGGAACACATGCTACTGAGCAAGAGGTTAGCTTGAAAGAGAACTATCGTGACTTTATGCAAAAGTACTGAACACAACACGAAGCAACTATGCTAGCAGAAAAGAAAAAAAAAAAAGTAGTAAGACTTAGTAAATTAAGCTCCTTTCACACTAGGGTATTATGTACTACCAGGCAGCTGATTTCTTGAGTGAAGAGACTCATCAGGTGCCTAATAAGAGAAAATACTTGGAATCACTCCATCACTGTTTAAATTTATGTCATGGCTAACAAGCTGGCTACCATACAAGGCCAATCAGGCTACTGGTATTCCAGATTACTCACGAATGGCTTCAGCAGCTTAATGAGTGCCAACCACATAGAGCCGTTAACTGGGCAAGAGAAAGGAGGAAAACAGTTCCAGAATGGAGGTGAGATGCCATCCACCTCCTGCGCAGCACAGTGTTGCATTGTCCATTAACAAGGCCTTCGAGCACTCAAACTAGAAAATGAGAGAGGCAGACTGAGGAGCAAAAGAAAGATGCCATAGCCAGGGCATGGTCCTCCACTGTGAAAAGCTTTCTGTCCACTGTTGAGCGTGGAGGCGGATGGATGCGGATCTTGGCACAGCTGGGCACCCACAGTACCACCCGGCACAGAGGTGGGCACCCATCCCGCAGAGCCTGGCCTCCTCCTCTGCCACCAGCTGCGGGTGTTCACTCGGACGACCCAGCACGGAAGAATCCGAACAAGGCTGATTAACAATAAAAGTGACTTTCTTTTTTCAAATTTATTTTCAGTGAATCACAGCTTCCTGCCCCCCTCTCTCTCCTCTTGTGAAGACAAAAGTACCTCCAGATAATGTCTTTTCTTTAAGCATCAGGTGTAACACATCAACTACTGCTAATACAGTTTACACAGTGGTGATTTTGTCTAAGAGATTGTTTATGCAACTCATTCAAGAGCAGAAAGGAACTCTCCAACACACAAATGCAGATAAACTCTTGGAATGTAAACATTAACGTGTATAATTACTGCATTATCAGAAGTATTATGCGTTTATCAAAACAGTTAAATTTAACACTTTCCAACAAATATTTCAGATGGCCCAGCCAAAACTTTAAGGGAGGCTGTGTACCCTGCAAGGGTAGCTGTATATCCCATAAGGTCATCACTCCCACCATAACTCACAGAGGCATTCAACAATACTGATGCCAAAAAAGGAGGGCTTAGTTTAATTTTACCCATGCTTTGTAGACTTCTGATACTTGGCTTAAGTAATTCATTACATTCTGTAAAGGTATGTAAACAGTCCTGGTAGAGAGACTGAAACGAAGTCAACGGATCTGGATTGGTCAATGTTAACGTCTTCATTAACTCAAACACCTTATTTATCCCTGAGCACCTTTATATTGTTTCCCCAAATCTCACTGAAGAACATGTAACTATTTCACAAGAATGTAAAACTGCATTTGGATAACCTGTGTCTTACAAGTCCCACTTTCCTTCACTGGTTTAAAAAAAAAAAAAAAAAAAGCGTCATCTCCCCCACCCCCCATTGTTGTTTTTGTTTTTAACATGTACTGCAATACCTTTAAAAAAAATCACCTTATCAAACAACACCTACAGACACACTACAGACTACAAAAATATTGCATAGGAGTGTCAGTGGGCATAGTCTCACAACATGAGAGAAAATGCTAAGTTTTCTTTAAAACATTATGGCAACATTCTATTTTTTTTTTTTCCTTTTAAAAATCAAGTGGTTTCACTTTATTTCAAAATTGTACAAAATGGCCATGGCTGTTTATAAAAAAAGTCTCTGTCTTGAGAATATGTGAAGTCTCAGGTGCATTAACAAAAGACCTGGAACCATTCACAGTGCAGCGGAAAGCTTCTTGTGAGGCAGACGTTACAATTCATCCTTCTTCTTCCCTACTCTCTCATGGTCTCTTTCTCTAAGGGTTCGCATGAAAGTGGTGAATCCAGATTCCTGTTTGTGAAGAAAAAAAAATGGGTCATATATATAGAATTTTTGAACAAATCCACAACCAGAACTATGTGCCAAGAACACTTTCAGCTTCTGTATCCCACAGCCAATGGAAGCTGGCAGAATATCAGCTAAGGAACAGGTACTGCTTCTGCTTTGCCCCATCACGCTATATATACTCTGGTCCAGTGCTGCTCTACTGAAAGGCAAGGAGAAAAACAGCCACACACATTCCACATTTCACCATTTTTCACAAGAAACTGTGAAGAGATGGGGCACAGAGAGAAAGACCCTAAAACTCACAGGACAAGGTAAAATCTGTCCCCAGAAATACCATATATGTCATTTGCTTCAAAGACAGTCCATGCCGTATTTGCATGCTATTTGTGCCATTTTGAAATCTGTTTGTGGGTCATGTGTTGCCTATACACACATTTGCCACTGCTTCACATCCCATAATAGTTTTGCTCATGATTTTCCTCCTCCACACATACAGTTGAAAAGAATTACCTTTTTTCAAGCTACTGCCAAAATTATGGTCAAAATTTCAAATCTGGACGCTTAGACACCAACCTTTGTATTTCAACAACTTAAGACTTCGTTTTTCCTGAAGCTGCTGAGTGCCTTCTTTTGCAAGGTACAAGGTGGTTGGCCAAGGTGGTTCAGAAGGTGCAGTCATGCTGATGAGAAGTCCCTGAACAGTGCAATGCCTTGTTACTGAAACAGATGTGTAAACAGAGCTGGAAGCTCCACGGAAGGCACTGCACGAGGCACTGCCTCCAGCACTGCCACTGCTGGAGAGAACAAAACCTAACTGATACTGCAGAAGCAGAAGACCGTGGGGCTGAGGGGAGGTGGAAAGGGAACACAGCTGTCAGCAACAGAGATTGTGATGTTCTTGTTGGGTAATTTAATTTTACCCAATAAAGGTTTGGCTGCACACAGAGGATTAGTCAGCCCACTTTCCGGCACGGGGATAATCATCTCCCAACTGCTGTGGCCTCAGAGCACTCCTGTCTTGCTAAATTCTTTTTATCAGCCACCACGGATTCCTCCTTTCATATGTCATTTCTGTAAGTATGGGTTAGAAATATGAAGAAGATTGTGGCTGAAATTTTACCTAATTGCTGGCTACTGCACTCAACTTTACTTTTAAGAAAAGATCCACAATCTGAACTTAACACAGTATCCATAACAACGCCTGGATCAGCTCCATGAACTGGCAATTACTGTGTTCTTAATGCTGGAGAAAACTGGGAGGCCAAGCTCCACAAAGACTTCCCTAAGATCCTGACTGACAGAGAATCTCAGAATTTGGCTTTTTTTCCTTCATGCTTCTCTATAATTTGGTGAGCTGTAATAGCAGCAATGACTTTCATGCAGGGCTCTCCTAGCAAAATGACTGGATAGCTTGAAGACTCCCAAGATTTTTTCTCATAGACTCTAGCTTCTCTCAGCAATCAATCACTGCTGAGAAGTAACCTTTCTCCACAAGCTTGTGACAAAGAACACACAATTAACTAGATTGCTTCCTTATTTTCAGGCATTTTACAACCATAGAAGGCATTATGCCATTTCTGCCCACTGCACTCATAGCACATAATCAGATGGCCACAGCAGGACAAAAGAATGAAACTTCAGCCCATGGGCTAGATGGCACAGTTGGTCTTTCCATCCTGAGCTACACAAGTGATTCTGACTCAGTGAGAACAAGACATTTAGCTTCCCCAAAGGACAGCTTTGTCCTATAAAACCAAGGGTCTGTTTGGCAGCCTGGTGGAACTGAAGCACATTTACAGTATATGCATGATCCAGATCCAGAAGCGACAAGAGCAAGAGCTGTATTTTCTGGCATTTCTGCACCTAGCAGCAGCCCTTGCAATACATCCTTGCAACACTCGGTCCAAGTTCACTTCAGATTTCAGCTTGAAGAATAAAATATGTAACAAAGCACTACCAAATCTCCTTTTTCCTCTTCTCATCTTCCTAAAATAAACCAAATATGTTCATACTGCAGAGATGTACAGGGGTGTGGTACGCAGTGATTCACCCGTGAGTGTCAGTAACAGAAGCAGTTATACATTCTTGCAGTATAAAAAATTTACCACGCAGTATTTATTCATTTGCAAGGCAGGCAGAGGAGTTCCTCCCTTTATCAGGTGATGACTCTTGCTTTTACTCACCCCTCTTTCTCCAGTATATTTTTCCACAAATTTCCCGTAGTTGTAGTAGTTGAAGGTGGGGTAGCCATCAACTCCCTCCTGCTTGCACAGGTCGTGATTCTGATCTTTGGCACAGTCCACTGCAGCGTAGGCGATCTGAAACGCAAGAGATCAGCGTGAGGCAGCAGAAGACAAAGCAAGGCTCCACAGTCACAGTGCTACTGCAGCTTAGACCTAACGCTGGGAGAGACCCATGTCTCCTGCCATAAGCACAATGGTTTTTGTAGCAGCTCAGCTGCAGAGGAAGGTCAGAGGGCCACCACCATGTCCAGCCACACCAACGGCACACAGCACCTGGTCCAGGCTGTGAGCTGCACTCTGTTCCCAGCACGGGACGTCACCCTCCTGGCCTAAGATTCATGATTTTCATGATGTCTATCCCATACAGCTTTCATGAACTCCCTTTGGTTCTCCCAAGGACCATGGGGACAGCGAGAGGCCAGAGCACTGTCCACTAAGCAGTGCCAGGAGGGAAGCAGGTTGCTTGCTCGCAGTCCCTGCTTGGCTTCTGGTTTTCTTTCATGCCTTTTTTTCTGCCCATCCTTTGAGGCAGAGACAGTACCGTATGTTATGTGTAGCCATTAGCAAAGTGGGCTTTAATTCCTTCTGAAGCCTCTAGATGCTACTGTCACACAAACAACCGAGCAGGACGCAGCCTCCCCCGCCTGCTCTGCAGGCGCGCGAGGAAGCGCAGCCCCAGAGTGCCAGCTCAGGCTAACCCTGGTTCGGAGCATCTGGAACCTGAACCTGTGAAGTACTGAGAATGGGCTGCACTTAGCATTTCTGGTGTTAAACCAAAATGCGATTCACAGGCTTTTACGCAAAGCAGCGGAGCCCTCTGCCATGATTTCACGCTGACTGACGGTGAGTGGCAGCTCTGGCTCGGAGCGCAGAGCTTGCCTCCACAACCCCATTACATGCTTTGCTGAAGAGTAAGCAGGTTTAAGTACAAGCTGTGTCAAAACTCAACAAACTAGAAGAATAATTTTTGCAATTGTGGGTTACAATGTATCAAGTGCTAATTTCATAGCAGCCTCATGTTATCTTCAAGTTTCCACTACACCAGTCTCCTTCAAACAAGCTGACCAAAATACCTTCTGCTTGCATGACTTGAGGGTTGCAGCTGAACTGTTCTTCCATAATTAAAAGATCACTTTGTATTCCACAGTGCCCTCCAGCTTCACAGTGGCACTGTCCAAAGACCCAATCTCATTATCCTAGCAGCAATTAGAGACTGGAAAAGCCAACTTGGTTAACGTGCTTGTTTTGTTTTGGCTTTGAAAGCTGATAAAGCAACACTCAGTAGGCTCTCACTTGGATCTATCTTCAGATGAAAAACACTACATAAAGTGTACCATATTCTTACCTTAAATATTTTGTTTTCCTGTTTTGAACCTTTACACAAACAGGGCTCCTGAGAGCTGTTAAAGACATGGATGATCACACCTTTTTTTTTTTTTGTTGAACAGAAAGACTCCTACTCCTTAAGGGCCAGTTAAAACGACAGGGCAGGAATAATACACTGCAAAGAGGTTCATCTCAGTATTTATATCTTCCTGACCTTAGTAGTCAGCCAAAATTTAGAGCCCTGTTGGCTACCTCTCTGTAAAGGAAAGCTCACAATGGAGACAAACATTTATTTGATGTCACAGTAGTAATTTAACAAAAAATACTGGAAGTCCTGGTTCCCCGAAAGCAGGAAGAATAAATAAAACTGCTTTTTCTTCCCCCAACTTCTTGAATATCACACAGGGAGAGATTAGAGCCAGAAAAAAGGGGAAGGTGAATGTGCAGTCATCCAGATCTTAGCAGTCGGTCTGAGACATGGAGCTGTCACGACTGATGATCCATCTGTTCTTAGGCAAAGCCTTGGAGATTAGCAAAACTAGTTCTTAGCACACAGGCAGGAAGAGATTCCTTTTATCTGCACCTCCCTGGAATCATCTAGGCTGGCTTTGGTTGGAGCAAAGAGCCCCATTTCCTTTACAAAAGGCTGTTCTGAAAATAGACCCAAGTGAGGGGAAGGTTTGGTAAAGGAATGCAATGCTCTAAGCCGCTGTTAACCTCCTTCAGCACAGTTATTTGTTGCCTCAAATCAGATGACTGAAGGGCTACAAAGGAGTGGCTTCCAAAAGCCATGCTTAGGAGCCTGAGATACAGCTCTCCTCTTCAGCACGTAGAAACCTACGCTGCTCCACCTATGCATTTGTCATGCACTGAAGTAAGGCACGAAAATCCCAGCCTAAGTGTGTCTGCAACAGTCATGTTACCCTGCTAGGCCTAACAGCAAGGGACACATACGCCCAGAGCAGCATTTGGAGAACGTGCCTGTGGCCCGTCATTCTCTGCAGTGCTCCTGACACGAGCAACCACACGGCCCCGCAGATTTGCTGCTGCTCTGCAAACGTCACTTTGAGCCCAAACCGTCAGAGCATACATTCCTGCTCAGTTACTTTTACAGGCAGTGAGAGAAGAGAAATGGTAATTTTCAGAAGAAATGGAACTCATGCAGACCTGCACAAAACTTCATAGAGACATCTAATTCCCAAGTCTCCATCACGGGCCTGGATTTCAAACGCCTGCTGCCAGCAGCAAGTGAGTAAGGGTACTTAGGAAAGCTTGAGTGATTACTTTAGAGTGGAAAATGTTAAGGCAGCCTAAATATAGAGGTTGCTACCATCTCTATGCACTCATTACCACAGCATCGCACTCCTAATTGTCTTGCCTGTCTCACAGTGGAAGATCGAATGCAGCACACTGCAAGAAGAGAAAAGTAATGCTGGAAACTACCTGCCGCAAGCCACGCTTTTGGACCAAGGACCAATTCCACTCTCAACTCCATCGATTTCAGACAACTGAACACAACATACCAGAATTTCACAGCAAACGGAACCAATGCTCCTTTGTTTCATTCTGACTGTATTTTTATGGGCCGTGAACATTGAGCTCCATTTCTGACAGAGGAGCCTCCTGCAGCAGTTTTCAGTCAGGGGGAAGCACTTCACCACCACACTGAAATGTCACAGCACCTCACAAGAAGGAAGTCATTAGGCAACCACGGAGTCCTGGCTCAGGCGAGCAGTTGTACATTGCAGGGAAGTTCTGCTCTTGTTCTCAATCTTATCAACAATCAGATTTTGTGTCATTAAAGAAACTGAAACAGGAAAAACAACCACCAAAAAATTTCTAGCAAAATCTGGTTGAAGACTTCTGGAGAACTCTATTCTCAGAAACGATGTTCAAATTTAACTATCGGCAGCCAGTTCGCATTTAAGTTCACTGGAAAACATGGGTTAGCAAAACTTGTATGCTTTGCCTTATATAAACAACTGTATTTAACCAGAAATTGACAGATTTAACATAAGGCATCCCAGATCCATACCCAGGGGCCAAGACACCCGAGATCATCTCTCATGAATTACGCACACATGTATTCTCATGAAGAGGAAAAGATGCAAAAAATCTGTGAGCAAGGAACTCACCAGGAAGAGCTGCTGTAAGACTTAGGTGTATATGTTCATTATGAAATAAAATCCAGCGTAACAGCTTTCAGAAGACAAGATTGATTTTATGGAGTTTTTGATTGTTAGGGCTAAAATTTTATTTCTTGAGTTTTCTAACTTTCCTATAACCAGAAGGAGGAATTCACTAAAAAAACATTTGAAATGTAGAAAAAAAATACTGCTTTATCTGCAACATGCAGAAAACTCCATGGGGTTATGGATTCTCCATAAAGCAAAGCTGCACTGCCTTAAATATCGACAACACGTCATTATACAAAAGTTCTCCCTCCAGAGGCAATGCTGTACAGGTTTATCACCATCCTGTTCTGTAACTGTAGTAGGAACAAAATAGTCATTGAAGGAAAAGAAAGTCAATTAGAGGACTTCAGTGCCCCGAGGAAATTCCCTGCAATACACCCAGTCTTCCTGACGTTACTGGTAGCTCCTCACAACTACTATGCCACTTATAGTAATTAATAACACCAGGTTAGTACGCATTTCTCCTTTATTCCATAGTCGGTATAGTTTAGCTTGATTCTAGCAACATCTGGAAAATACCTTTATCTTAAAAGAGATGTCCCACAGCAACGTTTTATGGTTTTACCAAACAAATGGGAACTTAACTGTAGAGTCGGAAGCTGAACTCTGCACTGCATTTCAACGTGAGCAACGTACGGCCAGCTCTAAAGAGCACTTCAAAAGGGAAATGAGCATGGCATACTGTTGAGATGAAGTGGTCTGATCAGGAATGTCGAGCTGTTGCAAAAAAACAGAACTTTTCACTGAGGTGCTTAAGTAGAAGTGGAGTTATGCTGAAAACGTGACCATTGATCTCCGCATGCCTCAAATGGATCAGAAGGATGATGCTGTTTTTTTTCCCCCCGTGCAAGTATGAGAAGGAAAAAAGTATTTGCAGCATCATCTAATCATACATCAGTCGCCACAGTTCCCTTCCAAAAGAATTATGAAAGCAACTTTTTCTTCTAGAGGCATCTTGCAGTTAAGGAACAAAATTACATCTAGTGGTTCAAACAGATGTGTAGAAAATTGGAAGTGGGATCCCTTGACCTCTCAGTAACTCCTTTCTGTTCTTAAACCCCTTTCATTTTAACAGTTTGTCTGCCAGTCACTATACAATGATATAGTAAAAATATCTCCTGTGATCCCAGTCTTCCTCCTGTTAAAATATGTACTGCCATACACTGCCTTATTGATTCAAGAAAATAAATCTCTGCTGGAGCTAATATTGACTTTTGTTATGAAAATGGAAGTGAATAACTAACTGAATATTGATTTGAGAAAGGAATGATATATGATAAGCTTAAAAAAATTAAAATAAATCTAAAATTGCAACATGGAAGAAAATGCTGCTAAGCAATGGCTCTGAAGTTCAGTCAATTCCAGATGACACTTACTTGATCACAAGAAAAAAAGTCTATTGTTGCCAAATATCTTAAAAGCACCTATGAACAAGACAGATGCACATTCTCTTCTATCATTACTCCACAGTTCCTATTTATATCACCTGCTGTGGATCCTAACAGCAGTTATGAGCTAGCCTGCTAAAGCTTGTTGAGGTTTAATTACTGTCTCCAATGCAAAAGGCCTTGCAAATGGATGGCTCTTTATCAGATGCCCTGATGCACCACAGCAGCATCACCACGGCTGCAATTCAACAGCCCTATTTGCAAAGAGACGATCCATTAGAAGTCACCGAGATGTACAGCACTGACATCACTATATTTAATGAGCCTAATTAAAAAGAAATTCAGCGCATCCTTTTTAAGCAAAGAGAGATCCAATTCTTGGCTAAACTCAAACATTTAACACATTTGGGTAACTCTATACACTGCTTCAGTTGGTATCATGATGTTCAAACCTGAAAACAGGGCAGCAAAGCCAATGCACGATACACACGGGGACTCACCAGCCCCCTGTAACTTGTAGCTCCCTGCTGGCACACCAGCTCACCCCAGGAGCTGCAGCCTTGCCAGCTACTGCTTCTGCTGTTTCTATACAATCCCAGCTGCAGTGCTCTCATCTAGGTCAATGCATTTGTACATGGACTGTCTTCTGTGGAACTGGAGAAGCTTGGTCAAACAGCAGCCCCTTCGAGGGGTTCCAGGGATTTGTTATTGAGAGGGCTTGAAGAGTCAATAGCTTTCCTTCAGCTAATCCAAACTGGAGCATCACAAATCAATTCCTTCAAGCTGAACTTTAGGATCAGCCAAAAGACAGAATGCAGATTTTTGAAGATTTAGCTGGTGCCCTTTCAAGAGTCTCTGGAGCAGTTAGTGCACAAGCCTTCCTGCTCCTCCATCTGTTCAGCAAAGCAACAAGCCTCACATCTGCATCTTCTGACGTACGCTGCCAAAACTCTGGCTGCGAAACACAAGCCAAAGGCCTTCCCCTAGCAGCTGTATGCAAAGGCCACAGCTCCCCAAGGTGAGAACACTCCAGATGGTTTTTCCTTCTTTCTTTCTTTTTAAATAACTGACATAACATGCTAACTGCTTCGCTGGACTGGCCTCTCCACTCATCTGGTCTTACTGGCACTGAGTGTGCCTCAGGTCCACAAAGTCATGCAAGCAGCCTGAGCTATGCCAGAGCCTCCCTGGTTGCACCCAGGGCTGTGCTTTGCAGCAGCTGCAGCCCTGGGCCAGTGGCCAGGCTCCCTGCTTCTGCTGCAACCACCAGCAGTGATGTGGCCAACAAGAAGTGACATTTGGGGCCAATGTTCCCAGCACTGTGTTTTTCAACTCTGGCTCCAGCAGCGCAGATGATGTGAAAGCACACAGCACTGCACGTGTCCCTGTGGGGGATCCTGCACCCAAATCACTCCATCACCGCGAATCTCGAGAGGCACAGACATGTTTTAACAGCTTCAAGTTGTGCTCGTCTTTAAAATTCCTATGTAAAGACGCAGTCTCCCAAAGGACACCTGGTAGGATACCATTTACAACCACTCGCAGCTGGAATGGTTTTGATTTTTTCTTTGCCTTCTGCAGAATTGTTTAATTAAAGGACCACCCCTGCTGAAAAGAAGATACAGCTTAAATGGTACCGTACTCTGCTAAAGCGAAAAAATCTTCCTCTAGGGAAAAAAAAAAAAAAAGGAAAAAGAAAAAAGCCAGTACTACAGACTCAAGACGAATATACTTAGTAATCTTCAAATGCTCCTGAAGGAAAAAACGCTCCTCTTTTCTTTAAGCATTAATTTTAGAGAATCTTCACAAACCCTACAGAACTACAAATTAGCAAACTTTTTAGACTCAGCCAGTTTGAAACATGGGAATACACCCAGCGCTGCTTGTGGGAACAGCCATGTGCCCGTAAGCTTTAAGCAGGCTTGTTTTCTTTTCCACAAGGGCAAAACTGGAAGCAAGAAACCTTGGCAGGTGATGGCTGTACACAATTAAAAAGCGTTCCCCAGATAATCAATCCCTGGCACTTTCATAAGTCACTAGTGTGGAATAACATCGTTTTCCCTAACTGCACACACCTCTTTGAAACTGTACCAGCCTTAATATTCCCTACTGGCTCTCCTGTTCCAACTCATTATGTTTTATACTTCCTCACTTCAGCCTCAAACTGAAATCAAGAATCGCAACCGTCAGTCTCTGCTCTGAGCCCTCTCGTAAGCTGCGGTCCGAACTGAACGCTTCCCAAGCCGGTACTTCCCACCACCACCACGTCCAGCACACCGTGCTAGGATTCAGGTCGGTTGCTAATACATCCTGGGGCAATGATAAGCAAGTTTTACATTGTGTGGTACATTTGCTGTCTCCTCTGAGTGAAATTTTAATGAATATAGGAAGAAGCATCTTTACTTAGCGCTACCAAAAAGGTGAGAAAACAAGGATATATTCTTAGAAAGCTCAGGAACAAACAAGAAACCAAAAGTAGACATCTGACTTCACAAGATATCTGACTGCACAAATTTACAGCAGTAAGAGAACTGAAAGCTGCACACCTCTAAATCTCCATGTGCAACCTGGGCCTGAGTGTGTGAGGGACTTCTAATGTGATGCATTCGGTGATACGAGAATGATTTGTTTCTTGACAATCTGATGCCTCTTGTGTGAGTTACAGAAAAAAAAAAGAGGAAGAAAAAAAAAACAACACAAATTCTTCCCTTATGGTGGCAGGCAGATTCACAGAGGTGTAACTGTTTCAAAATTACCTCTTCATTTCCCTATTGAATTGAAATCTTTTCCATGCAGCAGCAAAAGGCAAAGCAATCACGGCATTAGAACAAATACTGCAATCAGAACGAAATACAGTTCAGTCAGAGATAATAAGCATGTTTCCAAGTAGTTATCTGGTTAAGCCAGTGGCTCAGGCCTTTTTTTTAATCCCAGATATGCACACACCCAGTTAAAATGCCTCAGCTGATGCAAGGAAATTAACTGGAGTGTTTCAGCCATCAGATGAGTCTTCAAGGCAGAAGCGTGAGGGCCCTTAAGAAGGACCCAACATCCCAGACTCAAGCCAGCCAACCAGCAGAAATACGACATATTTATGCAAGCAAGAATGAGTTACACGACTGAGGTTCTCAGGACTGACACTAAACTTGTGGTTTCTGCACATGCCACCTTGTTTATGGCTGACAAAAGTTCAAGGGGAATGGAGAAGGTGTAACTTACTACTCAGTGAAAGATTAATGAAAGATAATGTGCTTCACTTCACAGAACTCTTGCAAAAAGGATTAAACAGAAAATGCAACAAATGAAAGAAAGCAAAGAAGAAGTCAGAAGTGTAACTCCATTTGACCAAAGAGATGTAACCCTTAAACGCAGACGCACATCCATCAGTTCAGCAGCAACTTTATCTACAGGCCTGCCACCTCATCAGTGAGCAAAGCCCGCACAGCGCAAACAGTGGGAAAAGTTCTTAAATGTCTCAGAAACGATCAACTTACCTTCCGATCTTCTTTGAAGACTTCGGCAGCAGTTGTAAAATGTGGAATGGCATTTTTACAGTGAGGGCACCCTGTTTGACGTGGAAAGAAAAGAAGAGCACAAGCATTAGTTGTAAATAAGATACTGTGACAAACTCAAGACACGTAGGTGAATCAGGAGAAAATTTGTATTAAAAATAATTCTAGACTAGAGCTCTCCAGTTGTGGGAGGAGTAGAGCAGGATTAGGCATCTGCAGACCATGTGTCTCAGCTACACGGACTCAAACACATGTTCAAAATCCTGCAAGCACTATAAGCATGTACTTACGTTTAAGTGACTTCCCATATAGGGACCAGGGGGCCAGTCCCTATAGCCAGTCACTGAAGAGCACTGAACTCACTAGCCACAAACAGACAATTTCTGTGCTCTGTACTTCCTCATGGGTATTACCACATCAGCTATTACTGCTGTTGCCACAGATACAACTGTAGTTGGAGACAGGAATAAAGATAGTTCTGTGGTGAACAGGAGGAGGCCGGAATTTGGAAAGGAAGTTGTTGGAATAAAAACTCTGCCTTAAAAACGAAGAAGAGCATTTACATGCGTTTGGGAATTGCCAGTGCTAGAGCCAAGGCACTGGGATCACAAAGGAGGGAAGAGCAAGACCAGCAGGCAACACATCTTTATGTATGGAGAGAAGTTCAGTCCTGGGTTAGAATGACTGCTGCTGGCCTTCCCGACTCTTCTGCTACTTGTCACAAAATAGGCAACCCCAGAAACCTTTTACAGACAGCGTGCAAGAACCCCAAAGCTTTGTGTGGGAGCCTGGCTGACACTTGTTGGTACCACAGCAGTGCTGAACAAAGGGACAGCTGTACCTTCTTTAAATAGTAAAGTACTCAAAAGTAAACGTACTCGAACATTTCAGAAGAAAACACATAGGAGAAAAATGAACTGCTCTCTTGATTCAGGATTCAGATTTGAGTGCTCTTGATTTGGATGCAAAGCTTATTTGTTTGATTAATCTAAACTACTCTCAAAAAAGCAATACCAAGTGAGACTGAAACACAAAGTACCTGCACCTCTGAAACCTCCCCCGCTCCAAATGTAGCAAAGGAAGTGATTGCAAGCAAACTCTCAGGACACTTTTTCTGCTCAGATGCAGAAAAAAGGGATGGATGTGCTTCCGTCAAGCCCACGTAACTCTATAAAGGCACAAGAATTCATACTGGTGTTATTTCTGGATAAGAACAGAACAGTTGCTCACCAGCTCCAATTATAGCTTATGCTACTGTTGTTCATCTTTGTAAAACACTGGTAAACAAATGGCTGCTTTGCTTTTAAGTCAGTTCTGAACAAATGCCCTCTTAGGCTCAAAGCCACTGTCTCAAACTGCACTCACTCTTCAGGGTGACACGAAACGCAGTGTCTGTGCATCAGCACTGCACATCCCTCTTTACAAAGGAAAAGCTGCACAGCCCTTTCATCTTGACCAAAACACAACTTCATTACTTACATGCACTGCTTTGAATTTTATTTTTTCTTCAGAATGGGATTTCAAAAGCACTGCAATGACACACATGTATGAATGCTGCTGAGAGTCTATAGAGTAATTAATAGCACCAAAAAGTCAAAGGGCCATTTCCTGGGAAACCGAGACACGTCTCCAAATCCACTCTACTGGCCTCCAACTCTTCGCAGCACAATGGCAGTCTACCCTGAAGGCAGCTGTATTTCAGTGGGAGACTGCACGTCCTCCACAGCCTGCAAAACATTAACTTTCTTGAGCAGTTCAGCGTTTGTGAGGGAGAAACCGGTCAAGAAAGAAAAGGAAGAGGACAAGGAGGAGGAGGTTCGTGCTCCAGGCTGCCAGCACTGCTCCTATGCCCACGTCAGCAACCCATTTTCTCAATCACCATTTGCCTGTCCTTTCTGCCTGATGCTGAAAAGCCTTCAGGTCAAACACGCTTCTTGATAATACATCTTGGCTTATATCCTGTACTGTCGGGTGAAACCCACGGTTAGCCTGCTAACACTGCTCTACAGAAAGAAGTCAGAACTGGTAATAACATTGAAAAACAATTTCAGAGAGAAAAAAAAACAAAACCAAGAAAAATCAGACAGTCCTAAAACAGGAATGCTAGTTCTAGCCTAGGTGTTCACATACTGTAGTTTATTGGGAAGTATGATGCCCAACTGCTACACCAAAACATACAGGCTCCTACAATCTGAAACTTCTCAGGTACCCCTTTCTGCTCATCATCTTGAGCTTGAAATTTAAATTTCACCAAACAGCAACTTTCAAACCCTTGGGTAGGAGATGTCTCAAGATGGGCTGTGAACACCATTCTCAGCAAAGGTGCATGTGTGTATGGCCAAAAGGGAGCATCCAGTTATCCACACTGTTATGGTATTTTGGAAATGGTAGGCAAGAGTAAACATGCATTGAGGTTACGGTCAACAGCAGCACACAGAGGATCTGACTGTCATGTAATTCAAGACAGTTGATAAAGTAATTGTACTCAGAGCATTTATTTCCTACTTTTCTATGACCTACTATTCATCTTCCCGTTCTAATACCAAATGACAAGCTTACCTTCATTTACCAATCTGAAGCTCCATGTCTCCCCTCCCTTCTCTCTTGGCCCAGCATCCTTTCTTTACTGCACTGTGCTTGCAAAACTAAAACACAACCATATGGCTTTTGGCAGAGACAACTCTGAGTCCAGTAGGCATTTTGTTAGCCTTGGACATCCATCCACGGAACAGATGTGAATGCTGTGCTGAATTCCCAAGGAGCTTCAAGGAGTCACCGAAAAAAGGGGGAAGGAGCATATCATATGGAATAGCAGAACTTCATCTGTTACAATTTAGAAGGATTGCCAAATGTAGCAAACACTTGGAAGTCACCCAGCCCAGTCATTCTATTTAAAGCACACATGCCAGAAAAAATAAAAGCAGAGGTTGATGTCTTCATTTTGACAGACAGAAAACTTGTTCTCCCCATTCTCTCCTCACACCCACTATCACACGTTTATTTTTAAGTGCTAACACTACCTTCCAGATCTCAAAGTGAAAAGAAGGGAAATGTACTGAGCACTGCACACGAGGACAGAAAAGCGTGCAGACTCCTTGGAAAGGACTTTCCAGATGGGCTGCAACGGAAGGAGAATAAACTGGTGGCACCTGAAGGTATGGGTAAGGTGTCAAGAATCAAAATGTCCTACATCTTTCTCAGTTGTATTTATAGGACAGTAAATTGCTGCGGACTGAAGGAGTAGGAAGATTCGTTTCATTTCAGTTGATTTGGGTGCTATGGTAAAAGCAGAGACTTCCTACAAGGCCAAGAGGTGGATTTTCAATTGAGCATAACTGAAGTAGCACATCTGGAGCAGAGACCTCTAACACAGGTGCAGGCTTTGCTTTACCAATTTTCTGTCTTTGTTTCTATGTCATTATCAAATTTGATCATAACAGGGTTAACAGCAAACATGAACTGAGCAGTAATTTCCTGTGTGACTCGAGAAATCTGTAAGAAATCTGCTCCTGGAACATCCAGGCTTTCCACAGGATCCCAGCACTGGTGCTCAAAACCTCTAACTACTTCTGAAAATCTTGAGCTAACTTCATTTCCTAATGCAGAAACACACTTGCATCACCTGGCTGGAAAACAAGATAGCTCAATGTCTAATGCACATGCGGTAGCATGTGTTAGGGCTGTTCTGTTCCTGGTCTGTGAATGATACAACCTTGACACAGCTCTGGTCAGATCTCCTTGTGTCTCTGTGCCCAAAACCTCGCACTCTAGAGGCTCCTCCAAGCAGTACAGAGGCATCTGTTGTGCCTGACCACTGGAGCCTGCCAGGAGAGAAGACTAAACCACAGGTCCATGGATTCATACGATAACAGCTGCAACAAAGAGGCTCTAAGTTCTCCTTGCCTTTGCACTACAACATTAAAGTCTTACGTGAACCCAGTATTTTCTACAGTGTTTTTCTTACTTCATTATTCATTCTGTAAAGCTGGTTTGAGCTGGGAAGACACATTGCAGTAAAGTCACAGGCGGCACAGTTACAATGCTGACCTTGAAAACCAAGTTCTTGACAGATCTAGTACAAGAAAAATACAATTTTTGTGGGTAAAATTCAAGAAGAATGGCTGAAGAACAGGAGATGAGGGAAATGAAATGGGCAAGCAGGCTTTATGCAGACCCACAATCACTGAGGGGTTGCACAGGGAGTCAGACTAAATCTTTTCTAACTAGAGGGAGACATTTAAAGGAAACCTACGGGTTTTTTGGCGGGAGATGAAGTGATGGAAAACGTATGACCCTTATTTTGCTTATTTTGCACAGACTGAGTTTAGTGATAGCAGGAAGAGCCACACAGTACTGCGCTGTCGGGGTGTCCAAGGAAACAGTGAGCGAGCAGGGTTGGGTCTGAGGACACAAAGGTGTTGAAGAGGTCAACACAAACAGGATTAATCCTCATGGAAACGCAGGTTTGAGGAATTGAAGATATAAAGAACAGGTTAGAGCTTTATGCAATTTCCAACATAATGCCACAAAAAGTTTGTATAAGTGATGTAAAACTAAGATATTGCATGGGAAATAGAAAAATGTACAATGTGCTCGTGTTACCTTGCAAACTACTTTTTTTTTCTTAAACACAAAGCAGGCTGGGGGAAAAACAATACAAAGTAATTTGTCAGCTAAGGTAAGAAACACGCGAAACTGATATTAAAAAAACAGTACTGCCCCAGAAATAAGAGTAATCAAGCATATGTTGTGGTAATAATTCAATAAAACCACAGAAATAATATCCTGTATGCACAACTGTTAACATTTTCCATAATTGCAGGGTCCCATGGGATGCAGATGGGATGCAAAGTTTTAAAGCAATTGAACAACCAAGTGAATAACCTACATATCATCATTAGATTCAAATGGAGAATTTTTCATCCAGCAGGGTTCCTCTTTTTATCCAAGGGAATTGTTTAGAGATGACAAAGTCCGAAGAAAACCTTAGAGATTCTTAAAGCTCCAATGTACAAAAGTATCAGGCCCAGATAACAGTTATAAAGATGCCTCCTGAGCAGTGTGTGATGCAGATGTTCCCTGTTGGACAGCAGTCACCTTATTAAATTTAAAATAAAGTTGTGTGAATTTTTCAGAATTGCCTAAAGGAATCAAGTTCTGTTTGCATAAGATGCAGGTTTCTACTCGCTTAAATATGAAACAGTCCTTTAAGTTACTTCATGCTTTGTTTAATTTGGAACTACAAAGCCCAGTGATATAATATAACCTCTCTACAGCTGCACAGTACAAGGTTAATTCAGTTTCCTTAGAAGAGTAGAAGCTGTATTAGCATAGCACATAGAAGAAAGGTGAAGCTATTTTTAATGAATATAAATCAAAAGCTAACAATTTGTGCAAAACAGATAAAGGAAGCAAATGGACATCAAAGCAATATCTACAGTCAGCAGAGGTAATAATGATTTAAGTATATAAGGGGCTTTAAATGTATTAGAAGCAGAAGAAATCCAAACAATACTAGCAATAACTTTGAAAGAAAATGATGGAGTTGTCAGAAGCAACTTCACAGAATGTATAAATGCAAATGTTAAGTAGTTGCGGAGAGGGCTGCTCTGCTGGCACCTCCAAACTGCTGCTTGCAGCCCTGGGTCCACAACTGACAAACAAGGTCAAACTGGAGGGGGTTCAGAAGAGCCACAGCAAAAACAACAGCACTGGAAGGCAGTTTTCATGGTGAACGGGGTCAACAAGCTCAAATGTGTCAATAGCTGAAATCCAAAGATAAAGAAGTGACAGAAATCAGGAAGTCAGTCTAGTTCTCACTCACACAAGCTATTTGAGCTGGGTGCCAGAGGCTCAGTAACCACCAGGGCTGGCAGGGAGCTGAAGCTGGCCAAATCCAGACAAAAAGCTTGCGTTCTACATCACTAGTGATTCTGCATTTGGGAGGGGAGGGAATGCTTTTCTAGAAGAGATGTTTTCACACAAGCTGAAGCTGCTGGAGGCAATGGATAGGACTGTGCTGGTCCCACGCAGGTCCCTGCATGGCTGGGGGCTGCAGCATGGCTGACCTCCGAGCACAGCCCCCTGCAGTGGCTCTGCCAGGGCAGATCAGGCACCCTGACCTCAGAGGGCATGACCCTACACTTTGTGCCTGCTGTGAAGAGATAACGCGTAACCTCACCAATGTTGTGTGTGCTTTTAGTACCTTGTAGATAATACAAAATGTATTACAAATAATAGAAATGTACAAGATGGGATAAGTGAAGTCACGAAGCTGGGTGCACATATTTCGCATGAGCTTTTTCAAAGATGGTTTAAACATGCATACATTTTCATGTTGCAGACTGTTTCCTCACCAAATATGTTAACTTCGCCTGTCAGTATTTTCAGTGCTCCTTCCAGGAGGTCTGAAGTCCTGGTGGTTTGAGACCATGCCCCATGTGCTGCCTTGTTCTCTGCCTTCTGCAGGAAGAGCTCTGCTCCGCTGTCAGCCCACCACTTCTCAATGGGTGATCTCAAATGCATTAACCAGTATCAATTAATTACCCTTCAAACTGCCCCTACGAGAGGCAGATGTGATTATCCCCCTCCTTCATTACACCCAAGGTTAAACAGAGTCAGGAAGAGGTTAAGTGACTCTCGGGTTCCCCAGCCCTGCGTGACGGAGCCTGGCTGTGAGGGGCTGACTCCATTCACGCTGCTGCACACAGAGGGCTCAGTGAGCCAAGTGCAGAGCAGGGAATGGCTTTCTGATTCCCCATCTCTGCTTGAAATAATCATTGACTAAATAACAGGGGTAGATGGTGCCCTCCGCTATTGGTTTTCAAATGACTGCAATCCTAAGCAAGAGAAAGCAGCACAGCTATCAAAGCAAACCCAGGAGCTTGTAGATTGCGGAGCAAAGCAAAGCCTGTTTCCACTTCAAGAGTTCCAAGTGATTAACCAGAATTAAAACAAGAATATTACTTGGTCAATCAAGGAAAGGCAGGCCACAGGCAGTAATTGCACAGATAAGAGCTGAAAATGGATATACTGCTTAAACCAACACCATTCGTGTAGCTATACAAGTTAGCAAAATCACAGGCAGATCTGAGAAAGGCTTTTGGAGATGTTATGGAAAGGTTAATTTGCTTTTGTTCTACCAGCAGAGAAGTGGAGGGCCTTCTAATTGAAATATCTGGAACCAAAGCTCATTTTACGAGGTGCCCCGACACACAGCATAATCATATTTCCAAGACACAAGAGATTAATTATTGAGAGGGATTTGTCCTTTGATTTAGAGAAGGTCATGAGGTTTTCATTTAAGCATCAGGTCAGATGCTTGCCTCACTCCTCCTAACAACGGGCAGCCTGCTGCCTGTTTCTCAACATATTGGTGGCTTTTTTGGGGGGGGATCTGTTTTCCCAACCTATCTGAACTCTTATTTTGTCAACTTTTCAAGGACTTTGTGGTCTGTACTGAGCTTTGAAGGAAATTTTTAGAGGACTTATATATTTTTGACTCTCCTTCAGGGTATCAGATTGACCACATCTCTTATAAAGGTTATTTTCAAATCAATTTCCTGCAATTTTCTGAGACATAAGGGGATTTACGAGAAAGGGGAAACGCCCATAAAGGAAAGAGTTAAGAACTCCTGAACGGTAGTCTTGGCTCTGTTGTCAACACTTACCACAACGCTCTCAAACAAATCTCAATTTTCTGAGATGCGTGTCTGGCACAGTTCTACCTGTCTCCCACGGATGCTGTGAAGATGCATGAGTTGCTTGCACAGCCCCATGAGGTCGAGAAGTGCTGTGCTAATGCCAAACAGAACTCACTGTATCTACTATTGCAGCAGAAGATGCCATTCCCTCCTGCAGATGACATCAGACATCCAGCTCATTACCGAGAGCTAACAGGAGCCAGAGGTCCAATTTACTTCAGTGCTTTTGAGCACCTTGGACAGAAATACCACTCTCCTGAGCAGAGCGGCACTTGCCTGCCTCAACCATTTGGCGTAGCAAGGATACACCCTTAAGTGCTCTGCAACCACGTGCTTATGCAGAACCCCCCTTGCTGTTTCCAAGATCCAATGGCGTTAAACTACCTGGTGTGAAAGCAGCTGAGAAATTCCCTACTGTTGAACTGCACTAAACCTCAAGGATATCTGTTCACAGACCATACACGGGGTGCAATGAACAAGCCCTCAGCTTTAGCCATGTGCTTGCTCTCTGCAAACTGTATCATCTTTGTTCTGTAGCACTTTGGGGTACAGAAGAAAACAGGAATACTTAAAACCAAATCCTTGGAAATCAACAGCCTTAGAAAGGAACAGTTGCAATAGCAGCAGCCATCAGAACAGGCCAAGATGTAAAGACAAGAAGAGGGGAAAGACTCAGCGCAGAACTCCTGGCCCCTTCTAGCCACTGCAGGAGACAAGGACACAACTGACCACAGTGAACTACAAATGACATGACGGCAGTTAGCATGCAGCACCAAACGGTCCTTTAAGATGGAAAGCTGTGAACCACATCTGGACAGAAAGAATTAGAGAGCAATAGCCACATCCAGAAGAAAACTAGTGTGTCAGCTGCAGAAGAGCTGGATCCCCAGATGAAGCCTGTCACTGCCCTGCGTGGCACCAACAAAGCAGATGGTGGTGGTGGTGGTAACTGCAGTTTCAGAACCAAGCATCAAGACTGGCTAACAGTAGGAGTACTACAGATTTTAAGCATGAATCCTGTTTTACAGAACAAGGGGAGCTGGATCACCCTACTGAAGCCAGATTTAATGCCCCAGTTCCATGACAGCTTCCTCCAAACACTCTTCAAAGCTACATGCAGCCAATGAAGTGCTTCAACTTCCAAGTTCAGAGCAGTTGAAAAATGCTCTCTGTGCTAATTAATAGCCTTGACACAGACACTGGGCTAAGAGCAGTTCTCAGCCCACGCAGGATTTGCAGCCTCATTATCAGAGGGCCCAGACCTGGCTTCTGCCTCAGTCAACAACCAGAAAATCCTTCCTGCGAGGGTTTTTGCCTTGAAATGGATTCCTTCTGTTCAGCATGTTTTTAATATTTTTGATAGCTTAAGCTTCATTTACAAACATGCTCATTTTGTTCAGACTCTTTGACATGGCCTCCTAATGAAAACTGAACAAGCTGTGCTTGCAGATGATGGGAAACCACTTGGCGAGGACCATGCAGAAGATGTCTCAGGACACCAAGCTCATCTGCGCTGCTCTGTTCGGTGCACTTGGCCCTTGTTAACTCAGACACCGAGTGCTTCAGCCCCTCGTGCCTCCTTCACAGAGAACTACACCACCCAGCTCTGCCAGGGCTGAGCCCAGCCCAAAGCCTCCTGCTCTGTCCAGCTTCCTTCAGAGAGAGGAAGAGGTTCCACTGCCACTTTAAGAACAGCTTTCTGAAAACAGCTCAGGTGGCAGGAGCACGCTGGCAGGGCTGGGGAGCAGACAGGAGCTGGCTGTCAGCATGAACAGCTAAAACCCACAGGCAGCTGCCCTGTGCTTGGTGCAACCCACTGGGGCAAGGACTCCCAGCTCAGTGCTTTCCGTCACGCATATTCCTCAACATAAAACTTGGACAGAAGAAGCTAGGAAGTTTTTATTTGTGGAAAGATAGAGGAGCACAAAGGGATACAGGAAAAGAACAGCAGGATTACTAGCATTTTGAACAAAGCCTGTGGGTAAAATCAAAGCAAGTTTGCTGCAGCGCTCAGCCTCTTATGCATTGCTGATGAGATGCACAGGGATGGACAGTGCTGATTTACAGTCAGAACCACCAAAAACCTTGCTCCCTATCCAATTTTTTGTTGCTTGGTGGCCAGGGGACGACCCATCAGATGTGTCACTGTCAGACTCCTGCTTGACTCAGAAGCCAAAGAACATTTCTGCTGCATGCCAGAAGAATACGCAGGTGCCATCGCCCAGTAACAGCTTAGAACACTGCCCAGCCTTCAAATAAAACGCTCCAACTTCGTCCCAAACTCTTCCATGATTTCATCAAGATTCAGGGCCCTCATTCACTTCTTGCAGTCCTAAAAGAAAAAGCTTAAAAAAAAAAAAGTGAAGAGCCAAGGAGGCTGATGTGTCTTAATTGCATATCCATTTGTCACTGCACAGCCACTACCTCAATACAAAGATACCTCATTAAAACCATCCTCAGTGAGGTTTATTTCTGGGTGTTCTCTGCATAACCCCTGTGGGTCAGGCTTCACCAGAAAGCAACCTTTTCCAGCTGACACAAATAATCTCCAGCAAAGGGAAAGTTTCACCGCCAAACACAGAAGTGAACCGGAAATCAGCTCCCAGAGATGTATTTATTAAAAATATTCATTCTGTGAACCCTGTTGAGTCACGCAAATTGAGACCATTTGGCAAGTTAATAGCACTGGCAGCTGCAGCCCTTGCAAACCATTAAAAGGTAGCATTTCCTCTTATTATTTCTCACTGCTGCCAAAATTTTTTTGCTGGCGAGCCCAGAACTGGACACAGTACTCCAGTACTGCCTCACCAGTGCTGAGCTGAGGGGAAGAAACAGTTCCTGTGACCTCATGGTGATGTTTTGCCTAAAGCAATCCAGAACACCCATCTGTGGGTTCTGTGTCCCCAGCTCTGAACTGTTTCTGCACAAGTAGAAAAGACCTAACCTAAGCTTGAAGGATCATCACCCAAGAAAAGCTAACGACTTGTTGGTCACATCTCCAAATTATGGCATCAGAAAGCCCCAGAGATGAGCAAGGGAACCACATGAGGTTACTTAGGGAACGTGATGGTCATTAATTTGGTATGAGACTTTACATCTGCTTGACAAAAAATTCCACATAGGTTTTTCCAGACAAATGTCTGGGTTGGACTCACAGTGTCTTCCTGAAGAACAATCCGCATATTCCTATTTCACTGAAAAATGTTCACCTTGCTTAAATCAGTCTTCAAACTTCAATCACCTTTTTTCTTTCCTTAATTCAGCTTGAGCCATGCAGCAAAACCATCTCCAACTGAGAAGATGCTTTATTTACTGGAACTTCCTTGCCCTTCACAATTCTGACAACTAATCAACAACCAACTGCTTCCGTTTTGTACAGTTTTCAGCACTATAGCAGGAGGAGGTTGAAATTCAATGCACTGGCAAAGTCAAATCTCAATTAGTCAGGGTAACAGAGTGGAGAGAGCTCACAAAGTAAAAAAGTGGAGATGGAACACATTCAGATAAGCTATATGGTCATAAAATGAGGACAAAAGAAATAAGAAGGAAAAGTCCAGGGGACGCCAGGAAGAAGATCAGGTCTGAGGCACTTACTGGGACAGGCAGCACTAGCTTTCTGCAACTGGCATTTTTGTCCCCAGTCAGCAGTGAGGAGCTGCCCTTACAGCTGCCTCCTGCCCCTAATGAATTATTATACTGCACTGAAATGCTACCAGGGAGCAATGGGAATGTGAAATCACGGACATCATTCTCCATGAGTGTCAAGTCCACAAAAGTAGACTTTTTTTCTGCACTTTCAAGAATTTTGATTCACATTCTCAGTCCTTAAAATATTCCACACATGCCAGGAATAACCTTTATGCTTTACTCCATCATCCTGAAAATGGGTGATGAGTTCCTCATCTTTTCCACATGGATGTAGCACTCCTCTCTCTTCTGGAGCTAAATCACTGTGAAGCACTGCTCAGTACCATTGTTCACCTCAGGTCAGTTATCTGCATAGCAGCAGATTGATGGTTCTTCTATAAATACTAAATAATTTGGACTGGATGTTGCCACAGAAAAGCCAGATCTCATTTTGATTTTGGATGTAAGATATCTGCCTGTGGCCTTTGCCTAAAGGACTGTCACTCCAGCTGAAAGCTTTATGGAGCTTTCTGACAAAGGTCAGAATATTCAGCTTTCTGCTTTAAATTCTAATAACAGATGAGAGATACGTTTCTTAGCATAAATATTTATATATAAACATACTTCATATATGCATATACACACACACCCCCAGTCCTAAAATATCTCAGCATATGTGTAAGTGTAACAAATACTGTTATAGAGTCACAAGTGAATGGAGTAACATACTGTGAGTCTGCACTGACCTGAGATGTGGATCTGAATAGAAAAAGAAAATTATTTGATATAAGAGGGGCTGACAATTTTAGCAGGGCTTCTTCTGCACGAAAATAAGCAAGTTAAGACTAATTGGCAATGTAAGCTCCAAGAGGTCTCAAGATTGAGAAGATGGTAAACAAAAACTAATCTATCAAATTTAGCACATTATCACTGTAGTAAACCAGAAAAATAGAATGGTTTGTACTGTTCTATTGCATTAGTAATTAGTTCACAGAACACAGATTTAAAATATTCATTGGCTACTTTCTCCTGCACCCTGGTAAAGGGCAGACTTGTTGCATTCAATTTGTGTGTGTGCTTTACACTTCGCACATAGGCACTTTCATATTTACAGAGAATACATCTGCCAAATCAGAAGCTGTGCATGACCCAGGCACTGACAACACAACAGTAATGTTGTCTTATGAGTCGTGGGAAGTCCAGAAGTGGCAAAATTTAATACCACCCTGTCTTGTGCACAGGTAGTCTCACACAGCACTGCATCCAAACAGTCAAGAAGGTGTTTGAAGGGCTGCCTCAAAGGACCAAGCAGTCTTCTGTCACACAGACCTTGCTTGACAGCTCACTTGCACAGACAGGGACAGGCACACTTTTGTTCACCACCACCTGCAAACAGTGGGAGCTGTCCCTTCACCCCTAAGAGCTCAATGTGCTTAGTACCTTTGCTTTAAACACATCCTTAAAAAAAATACACAACTTAAGTGCCTCGAAGTGATGCAGCTAAAAAACCAAGGAGAAATAAAAGCCCTCTTAGACAGAAAGTTGAAAGATAGCAATCTCCTGAAACTCACCACCTAATGTGCAAACATTTTGAAGTTACAACTTACTCTTAACCAGTTGAGATCCATGAATCAGAAACTCCTAGCACGTGGGCAATTTCTAGTCAATAAATGGTGGGAACTGGAGTTGAGAAGGGACGGCTTAAGTCCCTTTCCCTTTTCTTTTACAGCCTTCCAGAAGTCCCCCTTCTGAACTCTATCCCTCCCTTCTCTGCACATGCACATCCAGCAGTGCTTTGCATGGGTCTCACACCATTCACGTCTAATTCTCTAACAGAAAAGCAAAATAAGGAGCTGCCTAATTAAGCATTAAGGACCTGGGTTTTTTTCTCCCTTTCTGAAAAGCACCTTCGTTTTTATGGGACCAAGTTGGCAACTGATTATCTCAAAGGTTATCCATGAATAGCAGGGCTGGTCATCTGATAGGGAAGAATTTTTCTCACATATTGGGAAGCTGTCACTGTGCTACAAAAGCAAATTAATACTATCTAATACTGAGTGCCAGGAGCACCTTCTCCTTTTGGCGGGCTTCTCAAAAATTAAGCACCTGTACTGAGTCTGCCTGCCTGGGACAACAGAGGAAACTAGCAGAGCTGATTCTGCTAGCTGCAGTAATACAGCAAGTATCACAGGCATAACCAGAGACAAACAATGCCTAGAAATGGCATGTACCTCTCCAGAAGCCATCTAATATGAAAGGAAGAGGTATATGTGCATCATTTTCTTTCCATCTACCTGACTTATAAAGAGCTTGATTCAAAACTTCACTAGAAATATTCTTAAGAGCTTTAAAAAGAAAATGTGTGTGATATGCATGCAAAACAATCTCAAAGAGTGAAGCTATGCCAATATTCCAAGTGGAGATTTAGATGTAGATTTATTATGGACAAAATTTATTCCGTCAAAATTTGTTTTCCGCCTCTGGGGGGTGATTTCTCCCATACCACTATATCAGTTTCACTGCTGAAGTGCTGCACTAATGGGCCAGGCTCTCTGCACCCATTGTCCTACTATAAAGGATCACATCTTGTTATGTGGACCATAAAATGCAGCAGAGGAAAATAAATTTGTTTCCTTTTTGTTCCTCTGCCTGCTTTGGTGTCTGCATTAACGCAATAACTCTTTAAATAAATGCTGCATACTGTTGTGTTTTCAGCTTATAAAGACACATACAATAGTGCCCCATGCAGTTATATTCAAAATCAGTTCTTTATTCTTACAAAGCCTGAGGACAGCAAGGGAATTAATTTGGGAGTTCGTAAGCTGTAGGGTTTATAGAGCTCAGCCACTTGGAGAGGTGCATACTCACATGGTGCGTAGAACATGACAAGGGTGTGCTTCTTCTTCTTCAAGGACTCCCTGAAGTCTTCTCCAGCAAGATGGATAACACTAGTCTGTTTTTCCTCCCATGCAGGTTCAGGTGGAGGTGGTGCTTCAGGACTAAGAAAGGGAGTAAGATTAGTCTGAAAATGTTTCTGGAAGCATGTAAAGGGGCCCCACCCCCTGGTCACAGCTACTCTGAGGGAACCAAGGCAAAACAATCCATTAGGGTGCCTGTGCTCATTAGGAAGACATGCTCAATATTTCCAACACCAGGTAACAACAAAAAGATGCCTGTTAATTTCTGTTAACTCAGTAAAAATATAATTTAAGTGATCTTACTGAAGTACATGAACAGGTATGCAGAACAAAGATCTCCCACATTATATCCAACATCTGGCTGGAAAGAACATTGCTCCTAATAGCACTGTAGGCATGAATTGAGAACAGCAAGCAGGTGGAATCAAAAGGCAACCAATATAGGACAGCATCTTCCATTCAAATATCCTTTTTGTTCTCTACTGCCATCACGCGAACGTCTATAAAGAATTTCATGACCTTCTCTTGAATTCAGATATTAAAGCCAGGATGCAATAATCAGTATCATTCCACCTGGAAGACCGGGGGTGACTGAACTGGAATATTTTACCTTGATAAAGAGAATGTCATGTTTCAATTACGACTGCACACACTGACTAGATCAGAGCAATCCTGAATATCTAGAGCACCTCTAACAAAACTTCTGCTATTCACCAGCTCTCAGACTCATTAAATTCATTCCTGCTGTATCTTAAATAGTGATTACTTACATAAAATCATCAGAATGGAGCCACAGTATAAAGACCTTCATATGTCGCCTTGGTAATAAATTAGCTTTTCAGACTTTCCTGTCACTTTGAATGACACATTAAGTTGTATCAGGTACATAAAAACTAAGTGGAGAAAATCTCAATTTCTGAAGTTCTTCTCAAGGTCACTCGGTGGACATCCATCGTATTTCCATCGGAATCGATTCGCCAGTTGCTAGCTATAGAATTAGGGCAGCTGATCTGAGTTTTCACATGAACACTCTTGGTGTGAGCTATCATCGATTACGCTTACAGTCAGAGGTGTGAGTTCATCTCACACAGACCTCCCCATGCTGACCTGAAATAAGCTACCCAGATACTGGTAACAACATAGTGCGGCAGCACAGACTACAGGCACCACAAACAGACCAGGGAACGGAGCTGAAACCCACACTGCTACGAACAGACCGCTTACTGGGAGAGGTTTTCCTAGAGCTTAAATTTTTATCTCCAGACTGCACCCCACAGGCATCTCTATATTTCCACCAACTTCAGTGAACCTGTGACAATTTTATCCCAGTTCAGCAGACAAGAATCTTATTCTATTGTGCCTGTAGTTCAGAGAGCATCTATCAAGTTTGACTAGGAGACAAGGAGTCTGTATTTCCCCTGTGTTAACTGCCTAGCAGAGGCAGCAGACAGCAGAATTCCAGTGATACAGCTGCATCTGGATCCCTCACAGCTTATTCACCTGCCAATATGAATAGACAGCATCAAGCTGAGTGCTAAACACAATAAAAATTACATAGTACTCAAACTGGTGAAAGTAGGACAGTGATTTAACATCCACTATTGACACTGCAGCCTGGAGCCTGAGTGAAGAGGCCGAGAGAGTGCTGTGTGTAAATGTACAGTGCAGATAAAGCTGCCCAACACGCGACAAAGATGCTGCCAGGCCAAACCTATTACCTGATCTGAAGCACTCCGATACAACCAAACAACAACACAACCAGAAACACAACAAAACATTCATATAATCCCCTTCCCCTGATCAAATAAGAGTTGGAAAAATGAAAATTACATTCCTAACGCCAACTGCACTTAACAGTTAGATGATTTAACAATAAAACAGACACTTTTTTCCATGGAATAATGTGGAAGTATTTTATACTACAGTACTTAAATGTGTATTGAATTGTAGCAATAATTTTCTTCTTCCAAATGAAATTATTTTCATCAGACACCAAATCCTGCAAGGAAAGCAAGGCAGTGCAGGCAGGTGTTGGCTTTCCTTCAGCCCCATGCAGCGAGCAGTCCGGGCACTGCCTTTGAAACGCTGGAAGCAGAAATGTACAACTACAGAAATTCATCTACTTACAGCGAAATCTGCTGCTCAGTATAAAGAGGAAATAACAAATATTCTGTTTATTTTTCAGAGCCATTGCTATTCCTTCTCTGGAGAGAGGCTTAGCGTATAGTTGAAAAATATTTATTTGGGGAAAGAATTACCAGGACAACTACGAAAAACCCCGCAGCAAATAAAGGATTTGGAGCATTAGAGATCATAATTAACATACATGTTTGTATGGCTTTGAATACTGGAATTCAATTTGCTTTTGTTAGCAAGGGATTTAGGCAGCCGATGAAGCTAGGTTTAAGATTTACTTCCTCACAACAGCAGTCTACAGGAGGCAGCAACCAACACTTACTTTTGCAGCCAATCAATGATCTTCTTCTTCGTTCTGAGGTGTGGCAGAGTGTATTTCTCTTCTCCATCCTTAAAATACTTCACAGTAGGAAATCCTGAGATGTGGTATCTTTCTGCCAGCGCCTTGTTGATGGTAGCATCTACAGCTGCAAGGACACCTGGACTCTAAAACAGAAACAACTGGCTGTAAATCACAGGAACGCACACACACACACACCTCTGGCAAGAAGCAGTGGACTTGAGGGCAATTAGTTGCTCATGATCTAGGTACCTTCGCTTTCTCAGGTTCTCAGTATAGATTTACAGAAAGGCACAGAGGCCTGATGCAAAACCAGGAAAGGAAATCTTAAGGACTAAATGTAACCAGTGTATGACCCATTCTCTTCCCCTTTCTAACAAGATTTCCAGCACACAATTATCTTTGTAGCTTAAGAGCTGCTCCCAGGAAGAGCGTTTCCTTCTACAAGTCCATTTCTCCCAGGAAAAATAAATCGTTGAAGATAAATTTACTTGAAAGCAAATTGATCTTTCCCTAACTTGTGGGCATCTTTACGTGGACCCCCTTGACAATCATGGGAGAACAGACACTTGTGCAGAACAAAGAGCAGATGAATCACATCCGACATCTCCCTCTTCTTCAACAACCATGAAGTGACTCCAGATGTCTCCAATGAAGATGTCTGAAGTTTGGGGAGATGAATCCTGCTTTCTATTCCTGCTCTGCGTACACAGATTGAGGCTGAATCAATAACACTAATACTCACATTATTGAGACTCTTCTCTCCAGCTATGCTGATGGAGCACTTAAGATGATGCTAATGGAGTGATGCAACCATAAAAGCAGGATGTTTGAGAGAGGGATCAACCCCCTTTGTTTTTCTTCCAAATCTAATTCATAAATAAAAGTCTATTTCTTCGCATTCAATGTCTTTAAATAAAGCAAAAAAATCCATTTTGGATTTGATCATATTATGTACAAGGCCTGCAGCAGAATACATAAACGTTTTTCGATTTTGTTTTTGTTCAAGACAGAATGTTCTTTCTAAGACTTTGGCAGGCCTCATGCATTAGCGATGAGACCGTACCTTGGAAGCACATTTTGAAGGGTCCTGTGGGAGGATGAGAACAGCTGAATTTGTTGTAAGGAGAAAAGTCACTTTTATTACTACAGTTATTTATTACTGATTATTTGAAGGATATAATAAAGGAAATTAGCTTACATCACTGGCTGCGTGGAGAAACTCTGCAGCCTTCTCATATTCTGGCTTCATTTTCTTACAGTGCCCACACCCTGCCAAAAAAAGAAAAGATCCAGTTAACTTGTACACACCATGGTTATTCATTGACCCATCCAGCCATTACCAAAATCCAAACCCATGTGGTAGAGATTTACTAGAATTTAGCATGCATTTTACTTATTTGTAGAGACTTGCCATGATCTAAGATGCTTTCCAAAGTGGTCACTACAGTTTGAACAACGAATGTAACCTACTTAAAAATGATTTAGAAAACCCCAGATTCACACCCAGACCTCATCCCTCCCAGAAGTACTATTCACAGTTCTGCTCAAACCCATCCCTTCTAGTGTGCTCTCGGGTAAGGCATGAGCTCACCCATTTTAGTTACCAAACCTTTGTCTGCATTAAAAAGAAACAATACAGACTCTCACGTGACTTCCTGACTTTAAGCAGAGGCTTATGCTAGCACAGCTTAATCGAGCCATGTAATTTGAACTAAACTGCGCTGATAATAAGCCACGCTTTGCGTTGGTGCGGCGTGTCCCTCTAGCAAGGATTTGCACTGATTTAATCACATCAGCCTAATTACACCACCACAGATGTTCTCAACATAAGCAGGGCCTGTAAAAGCAAGATAATGGTGCCTTCTCACTCGTGCAAGTCCTCCAGAGAGATCTGCCGTTACTCCACTGCTAAGTGCTGACATTACAAGACGGTAAAATGAATGAACAGATGAGAAAAAGAGATTTGAAATAAATTATTTGGGTGCAAATTAAAATGCTTTCACCCTGCGCAGCTGATTCTAGGCAAGCTGAGCTTTTTGGGACCAGGTGAGGGTCCTGTCGCAGTGCAGGGGGATGCTGTGCCTTGGGGACAGAGCAGCAAGACTGACACCCGGCCCTGATGCACCAAGTTCAGATGCACAGAGCTGCAATGAGGAGCCCTGCACGACTCCGCAGGTGTGCTGCTGCCTGCCCCAGCGCAGTGCAACCTCTGCAAGCCCTCGCCATGCTTTCTCCTCCTGGTTGCAGTGCAGTGTGCTCATCTTTCTTCAGCTGTTATTGTTGGAGAAGGCACTTGAAAGCCCAGACTTGGCTGAGCTTTTCAAAGTTGTAACAAAAATACAGCTAGAAGTCTGTTTCAATGCTGTCTCAGCAATAGCAGTTCCTAAGGCATACGGGCAAAGGGGCTGGGGCGATTTTTACACCATTGTCTAAAAGAAAATCAAGCATGGACTGAACTTCAGAGCTACTCTGACTCCCACTAACAGATGCCTGACAGAGCCACTGGACACAAACCTGAGCCTGAACCCAATCAGCAAACTCAAACCCAATCAGCTGCATACAGCCAGCATTTGCAGCTCTGGTGCGACAACAGAGTGCAACGTCCCTGAGGAAACAGGGACCTCAGCAGGGCCCCAGAAACTGCAGCACACCAGAAAACCCATGCAGGGATTTTTTTTTATTATTTTTTTATTTTTTTTACAGCCAGGCCATGGCTGTGACTGCAGCACAGGGCAGGCAGATTTGAATCAAGTCCCCAGGTCCCACCTGAGCATCACGCACACATCCAAGCAGCCCATCCCACACCCAACTCCAACACCAGCTACAGAGCATGCTGCTTGCACAGCACTCGCAGCACTCAAAAGCCCCACAACCTTCTTTTGAGCAAAGACAATGTTCCATCGCAGGCAGAGCAGCCAGGCGAGGAGCTCAGCTGCAGGAGGTTTTAGTTTGGTTTTACACAGCAGTGGGAGCACGTGTGGCCCAGCTGGGAGCCCGATGCGAAGATTTGGAGGTGAATTTGGGAAGAGGCTGGAAAAGGCTGAGGAAGAGTTACTGCCTCAGCACTGCTCGTCTTGGTGAGAGCACAAAAGAGGCTGGCAAAATGATTTATTTCCCACCCACTGAAAACATGCAGGCATATGGCTTTCTGGAATGGGCTGACAGTTCCCTTTGACACCTGCCTGAATTGATTTATTTCTCCTTTTAGGAGCTGGGAACTTTATTCATTTTGTGCTCTTCCCCACTTTAAGTAAAGGGCATCTCAAATCACAGCTCACGTACCTGAGAGCTTCACTGAATTATCTCAAATTTGTTTGGAGAAGATAAAAAAAAAAAAAAAAAGACTTTCTGCAGAGGTGAGTTCACCTTGGCAGGCCTTAACACCGCGCCACCTTCAGCCTGAGCAACTCTTGTTTTGTGCTGCAGACACTGTGCCCACACATCATGCAGGCTATATTCCATAGTTATTAATATTAGATCTGATCAACCAAAAGCATCCAACAACCTGAGTTTTCACATACCTATGCAGGGAAAAAACAAAGCGAGTCAGGCATACTTTGCCCAGGAATACAAAACAACCCAAAGCATATGAAATCCATGTAATTTTGGAGACAGATGCTCAGACTATGAAGTGTCGGCATTCTGAGTTGTTTCACAAGCATCACACAGATACATCACTACAGACTTCCATAGAGCTAGCTAACTTGTGCTTAAAATACAGGGAAGCACGATCAGGTGCTTCAAGGCACTTAAATGCAAGCTGAAGTCCTCAAATCTTTATCATGCGGCGCCTGCTCTATCCCCGGCAGAGGACAGCACGATGTGCCAGTCTGGAAGCAAAGCCAGAACGTTAAACTGAATCTGAAGCAGAGACAAGAAATCTCAAGAGCTTCTCCCACAACAAATGATGTTTATCTGGCTATCTTTCTGGGAATTTTGCCATTGCACGCTCCAGCCTGCTCCCACCTACTGTGGCAGAGGGTAGAGACAAGTCAGAAGTCAGATCCACGCACTGCAAATCCATCCATCTCTCCTATGACTATTTATCCTACCTTTCAATAATCTCATGAGGATTGCCATTAAATTCAAGGCCAATTAATAAGTCATTTCAGTAAATATCGAGGTCACGGTCTCTCCTCTGATTGCCGCGTTACATTGTTTAGCGGCAGCTGTAGCCCTCTGCGCTAAGCTCCTCTAGTCCTAGAGGTTTTCTGTTCATAAAATGAATGGGAAAACAACAACAACCCTACAGGCCCTCAGCCCAGATGCCCTGATGTGCTGTGTAAGGCCTGCTGGGATTGTGGAAGGAAGCCCTCAGCTCTGTAGCGGGCACCTTTGACAGACATGCTCTAAGAAGGCGCACTGTTGCGTTGAGTCTGTACTGATGATAAGATTATGAGGCTAAGTGCAGGAAGCAAGCCATTCACTCCCAGGTGAGACAAGGAGTCCCAGCCAACACAAGGATGCCCTGCAGCCTACTGTGGGGCATGGTTGTGGGAACATCCAAGGGACAGCAGGGACTCGCGGCTCCAGAGGACTCCCCCAGCCTCATTCTGCTCCCTCGGAGGACAAGCAGCTCTCTGGAGGTACACATCGGGTCCCCTCCATCCTGTGGCTCTGCAGGTCCTGGGCAACTCAGCTGTCCCAGAACGATGGCAATCGTGGGTCCCCCCATTCAGACAGGTCACCTCCCTCACTCCCTCCAGAGCCCCGCTGCAGGGCAGCACTCAGCCAGCACGTTGTCCTTCCAGAACACGACTGTACTCCTGCACAGAGGGAAAGCCAAGTGTGGACAGAGCGATGCTGACATGCACAGGCGAGCAGCACGCTGACGAGGGGAAGGCTAACAAATGCACTGAGCAACTTTTTTTCCAAATAGGTATCTGTATTTGATGAACAAATCAAATGCCAAACAGGCATTGGCATTGCTGCAGACACTGTCTGTTCAGAGTGCAGTTGCTACAAACATTTACAAAAGGAAATAACACAAACATTTCCATTGCTAAAACCCAGCTTTGCCTGCAGAGGACAGACAAAAAAGCAGCCAAGCATCCCCAGCTAAGCTCCTGCATATGCTGTCTTAATGCTGTCTCCAGAACATAAAACTCTATTTTTCTCTGTTATTTATTGTTTGCTTCTTTCAGGTTATTATGGCTATACAATTAAACAGCATGATTTGGGTAACATCCTCACATTCTAACACAACATTGGCTGAGGATCAGAAGTGTACGTGACAAGCAAGAGACAGAGGCCAGCATCCAGATGACTGGGGGTAAAGAACTTCTGACGTGAAGAACCCCAGAGACCAATTAAATTGCAAATAAAGATTTTAAAGAATCATTAAATTTCTGCTATCGACAGACTGCCTGGGTGCTGTTATCGTGTACCAGCTCTTATCACATCGTGCCATCTCCACATACATTTACAGCTACATACCAAACCATTCCCATTGGCCCGATGAGAAAACAAACCTGAAGCACAACGCACACCCTGCTCTCAGCAACTGGGTCACTGGCAGTTCAGACTACATTCACAGACTTCCTGACAACTTCAGGAAAAAAAATCTAAAAAAATTCAATTGCACCTTCACTCTTCTAAGCATTTAACACAAGGAGAAATACCTTTGATTTCTCCATTCTTAACCCCGGAGGAGCAGTGACCTTTCCACGCAGCAGAACAGCCAGCTCTCACATGTGCCCTACTTTTTGTTTGAACCCATACACTTGTACGTATAAAAGCAAGAGCATGTACATGGTGAGGAGGTGCTAATCCTGGGGGGGCTCAGCAAGGACATGCACAAGCCCCAGCCCTCTCATCCCCTACATAAGAACACAAACACATTCTCTTGTGCCGAAGTTTTTACCAGGCAAAGATTTCTTAAGCAGAATATAACAGAGTAACTCCATGGTTTGACAGGAGACAGCTTACAGCCCTTCTACCGCTGCAGGAGAGCACCAAGCACAACAGCTGCAGATTCCATTGCATAATTTAGCCGTCTGCACTGCAGACATCTAATGGGAAATGATCCACAAATTTGGCAGGGAAGGAGGGTCAAACAATGATGGAAGCAGCTTTCTCTCCCCCATACTCACAGGTACACATTTTGATATGCATTGGATCCATGGACACACAAGTCCACAAAACCTGGCTGTCTCTAACCCAGGCTATAACCAGGGCTCCAGGTTTGTGTTTACAAGAAATTCACCTCAGGAAGGATGGGGAGCTCAAGAAATTGTACGTACTCTTTTTTCTCTCTAGCACTCTGAGAATGCTTTCACCTCCACCAAAGCGTCCACCTCCTCCTGAACAGCAGCACTGCCCTCCCAGGTAAATCCCAGATACTTTCAGACAAAGATGTCTCAACACTTGATGCTTCCATAAAAGATCAGCAGGAGCAACTGCCACATCTTTCACACTACACGCAATTCAACTTTTCCATCAAGCCCACAAAAGGTCACCCCCAATAGAACTCAGAGGAACTAGGAACACGGAATTAGAAGGAATCACTGCAGTGTTTGGATTAGTGCAATGCTCAGGCACAGAGCTGTTGGCACTGAGGGCAAGAGTAGCCCAGCCTGGGATTCCTTTGGACACACTGAGATCCTGCTGAGGGCATGTGAGCTACCTGACCCCGCCAGGTGTGTGGGGATGCACGTGGAGCAAGCCATGCCTCTGCTCCATGTTTGATCACCTTGGTTGCAGAGGGGAAAGCATCTGAGATCCAATTCTGCAACCTCTTTTTTTCCATGCTAGCATAATTATTTCCCTCAGCATCGCTGAAACTGCTCAGCAGAAGATTCATAACAGCTTTAGACAGTTAAAGTGTGAGTTAGAAGGGCTTCTTTCCTCCAAAAAGACAATGAGATCACTGCATTACATAAGATAGATCAGACCACAGCGATAACAGAGTTCAACCACACGTACCCTCCAGGAATCTCTCCTGTGCCCATGCCATCCTCTGCCCCAGCAGCAGGGCTGCCTGCAGGCAGCAGCACACCTGGCAGAGGAAAGCTGGTGGCAGAGGAGGGAAAAACAACACGTGGTTCCACAGTTGCCTGCATGGGGACCAAGGGAAGATCATTCTTAGTGCCTCCTGTGCAAAGCATGCTCCTGCTCCACTTCTGGTCATGCTGGAGCATGTCCTCCTCTGATGTAAAAGCTCAGGGGAAGAGGTGGATATACTTTAAAGAGAACTTTGGCCACTGGCTGCTACCTCCCAATGGCCCCTAAGAGTTGAGCAGAGGGAGATCTCTGTTCTCTCTTGCCCTTAGTCATCTCCCTGTTTGATCTCCCAGGGAGCACTGGCTGAGCTGGACACCTGAAGTTTACCTTTGAAAAATGTACTCCTGTCTTCAAAAGCAGAGACTCCAGGACGTGCTCAGTAAAGCCCTTTAGCTAATCACAGTCTTCATTTAACATAAACTAACAAAAATCACACAGTTCCTCATTTCCATTCCAAATCTGGCTTCAGCTTCCAGCTGCTGGAGATGAGGCTGCACAAATGTACCTCTTAGCCAAAAGGTATGGCAGGAGTCAGTGCTGGGAGACAACGGTGCCTCCTACCATCTCCTTGGGTGGGAAAAGTGAAGGAAGGTGAATCAGCTGGCATCAGGAGATATGAATTACACTTCCTACACCAGCTTAAAGGAACATGGCCCTGAGTAGGTGTTGAAAATTAATCTCCTACTGCAATGTGAAAGAGAGACAATAGCACAGCTGCCTGAAGGTAGAAGTGTTGAGAGTTTGGGAAGTACCACCAGAAGGATTCCTTCTCAATTAGATCATATTTATTCAACTTCCAAACAAAAAAAGTCCCCCTTTCTCTATGACCAGACAATCAACAAAACTTTGCCTTGGAAAGGAGAGAAAAGTTATACTGCTTTTCCTCACACTCTGATCCGCACTGGGAAAGATTTTATTTTCAATTTAGCCACGAAAATGCTAGAGTAGCGAGGTTAGACAAAATAGCTGTGACTGTCCAGCTCAGGAAAACAGCATAGCAAGCAAATAACTGCCTAGGCTGCAATTTGTATTAAAAAAAAAAAATCAGCAAAATAGATGTAAAATTGAGATCTCCATAGGAAATTATATCCCAACACACTGAAGACTGTGGGTCAAGAGTTTAAAGCAATGGTCACATTAGCTATTACTGAAGTTACCTACAGAAACCAAGTATCAGGATGGGATATTGTGCAGAATGTGCATTTTTTTGTCCAAAATCAGAGCTCAAGAAGTCACCAGCTGAGACGCATTCCCCTACTTAGCAGTCAGGACGCCAGAAGACATCCCCATCACCAGTGCAACACCACCTCGATAGCAAAGCAACGGGTTCATTTGTTAACAACTCAAAGGCAGCGTTACTTGACAGTTCACCATCTGAAAGGGTACAAGGAGCAGACAGACAGGCGAGGAATCTTTCACTGTAGGTTTCTCTGCTCATTATTTGCCCTTTAAAGTTAGTTCTCTAATCTGCCTTCCACGGGATAATAAAAATTGAAGTCATAAAGTATTTAGGAAGATAAACTTGATAATGAAAACTCTGCTGGTAATGATTTAAGTAGCAGAGATATTGTAAGGCCCTTTCCAAATGAGAACCTTGCACCATATATTAAGTTCATCCAAGCAAGGAAATTAATTTATTTTAGAAGAAATAAAACCTGGCTGCTTAATTCTTAAAACTAATTCCTACTGTTAACTGGTCATTAGAGGCGAGTAAAGTAAACTTATAAAAATAAATTATGCTTCACTCCTATCAGGACTGAACATAAGAACATTGATGGCTTATGAGTATGCCAGGGTCCAGTTTGCAGGACAGAGTCATCCCACCTGCTCACACAAAGAGGGACTTCCACTGGCCAAAAAGACCAGCTGAAATCACCAAAGTCTTTTAAAAGACCATTGACAAATAAGACTCCCAGAGAAGAGGAGAACAGGGCGAGACTCTCAGCCTCAGTTAAACCATAAGGACTTTTTAGGAGAGAAGGAAGGCTGCAGTAATGGGAGAAATGAGGCAGCAAATCCCCAAAGAAACTAATGTTCCCTTCACACCACCTGCCACACATTTACAGGAAGATTTTTTTCTGGTTAGAATAGCCTTCATAAATGTCTTCCTTAATAGAGAAGCTAATTGCTCCTTATCGGAGGCTAGCATACAGTGATGTGTTTTGAACAAATTCCTTGAAGTTCACAAAAAGCTAATATCTAAACCTGGGGGGGCAAAAGTCTGACTGTCTCCCACAAGGCAACACTGAGAGCACAATCCTACCTCCTTTCTCTGCTTACCAAGGCTTAGCAGTGTCCAGTTATGATGTGCCTTCCTTCCTTTCCCCAGCTATTACAGCACTGGAGCATCTCACAGCCTGCACAGGGCTCTTTACATAAAAGCTCCCACACGAGGTGAAGTGTCAGCCCTGCTTCACAGACTGGAAGCTGAGACAAACATTTAATTGTTGCAATTGCACAAATCAAAGCAAGGCAAGGAACAAAACTTTTATATATCCAGGCCAAGGCTATCATTTTTATCACCGGATCATCCTCTTTATGACTCTACCCTGCTCAAAGAGCACAAACTGTTTCAAAAAGAATGTTCTTACACAAACTGCACACCACAGTATCAAAAGACTGACACAGAAGAGACAATGGGGTCTGTCTTTACTGTTCTCGCCCTTTTCATTAGGCATCCTATCAAGTTTTACTGCACAACCTAGTTATTAGGATTTTTATACTCTCCATACTCCTATTTATATTAAGTACCACTAAAACTCATATTGATTTTCATTTTTAAGCCCTAAGAAATGTAGGTGGGATGGTCATTAAAAAATAATCCATGTCAGGTTCTTCATTTTCTTGGTTTGCTGCATTTTCAAGAGCCCACGTTTTAATGTGCTCCTAAAATCTCCAATGAAAATCACTGCTGTAATTACTTTAATGAGGCAGGTTGTTGCTCTGGCAGTCATTGCACTGAACTATCTGCACTCCAAGATTTCTTCTGGTGATATTCAAACACACATAACATCAAGCACCACCTTGCTGTAGACTTGTATGCTTCTAAATATTGATGAACCCAGTCTGAGTGTCCCAGTCCCCAACGCTCTGAAACCAACAACACTCACAACTTGTCCACTTCACTGGAAGCAGATTCAGGAGCCAAGAATTTACCTGGTTTATATGAAGAATGTATCTGTTAAGGGTGCCTGCCAGGAAGGCACACAGCTGAGAAGTACATACATTCAATGAACAGAAAGTTGGCGCAATTTACACTTATCCAGGGAATCAGTTTATTATATATGCCATTAAAAATGCATTAAGGCAACATTAAAGATAAAACCTGTGAGATGCAAAGAGTCAGGAAATATTATGCTGAAACTGAAGCTGATCTCCTCACCTAGGTATCCAGACATCTAGAAGAGAAACGTTCATCATCCGAGTGCCCCTGCACATCAGTCCAATCATTCAGTGATTAGGGAGGGCACTGCAACCTCTTCCCAGCCCACCCTGACATCTGCCCTACTTCACCACTAAACCAAACACAGCTGTGACCAACTAACGGCCCAGAAAGCTTGTCTTATCCGAAGCTTTTTCTAATTTCTGTGAAAACAAGGAGAGTACTTCCACCAGCTCTAGCAGGAGCAGGATCAAGCCCACAGCACACACATGCATAACTCCTTGCCACATGCCTTGCGTATCGTCCCATGGATGAGTGTAGCTGCATCAGCTGCATGTGGCTTCTGCTGAACTCACAGCTTGCCTTATGCACCACAGGTTTCCAGGAATCCTTTCAGGCTGCAGCTAACGCAGCACAGAACCGCCGGCCTTCACTTCCTTCCGATTACAGCATTACTGAATAACCAGCGCAATTATTTTTAAAGCCCTGCCCATACAGAAAGTCCAATTTAATAAGCAGAGTTCATACACGAGGTTGGGTTGTCAAAGCTTATAAAGATTCTTCAGGAAACTAAAGCAGACTCCTGACCGAAGCCCACATCCTGACAACTTTCTGGCTTCCAGCTCCCTGCCATTTCACAGAGCTAAATCACCTTCTGAAAAGCCTGCTCTTCCCTCCACTTCTGCTGTGTAACGAGTCCCTCTCATACAAAGTTATATCAAAACCACACACCTGGAAACAACAGCACAGAACACAGACAAGGAGGGATACTGGCACTGACCCTATTATTGCTGCTCCTGTGAAACCAGCCAATGAAAGCTGCCAACATTTTAAAAGTCATTAATATGTCAGATATGGCAGGGTCAAATAAGAATTAAAGGACATTTCCATCCATTCCACAGTCCGTGCTGTTTGTTATTTGGATAACCCACATGCCTTTAAACCCCACTGGCACAACTGCATTGGTTTACATTCAGAAAAATAAACATCTTTGAATCATGAATTAGCACGGAAAAACTTGAGAAGATTGTATTTACTTATTTATTACAAGCTGCCAATGCTGCCTTTTTTTTTTTTTTTCTTAAAGGCTAAATAGTAAATGAATTCCTCAGCCTTTTCAACTCGTGGCCTTTCCATAGAGGCTGCCAACAGAAGAACCAATTAGCACTAGCTGCAGTGGTAGCTTGCTTTCATAGAGAACTTTCATAAGGAACCCGGTGGGAGTCTGAAAGGGAGGCTTATTTATGGTTGTAAAATCCAGTTTTAAAAAAACAGATTTGATTTTGCGTGCACATTTTGGTTTTGCTTTAAATATAAAATGAGCAATAGAATCCCATGGCCTAATCTCACCACGCAGCAGGAAGAAACAAACCCAAGCCTGCTGAAACCAATGAAGGTGTGCTGCTGGGGAGAGATCCAAGTCTACTGCTTGGTTTGATGCTGGGGGCCTTCATCTTATACTGGGCTAATTGGCTGGCATTCTTAATAACGAGTCCACAAAGTGGCTTAAAACCTTGGGGTTTAATGTATGGGAAGGAGGAGGGGAGGGGAAAGGGCATGAAGAGTTGTTTTTCCAAAGCTAAATTGATAAAACAACTCCCAGTGCAATTAAAGGCTGGCGCAGCTGAATAGTTGGCTTTGGAGAGCACTAACTGTGTAATTTATCAGGCTGGTTTACAAAAAGAGAGAAAACATCTGAGGACAGGAAAGGAATTTCTCGGACATTTCAACAACACATCAAAACTGTACTGCATTTTATCATCTCAAGATTTATTCTTCCCTGCCTTCTATCAGGAGGCTGCAAGAAGAGGCAATGTCATGGCTGCATCTCCAAAACAGTTTACAAGAACAAATTAGGAAGCAAAGGAAAAAGGAAAAAATAAAAGCTGCATGTTCCTTGCCTGCCTTTCTTATCAAGGAAGGAAAACAGTGACGGCTCCAATACCCCACTAAGGGTATCCACATTTTTCCTAACCTTATATAAGCTGTAGGGCACAACTTCTGAGAAGTCCTATTAGGCAGACTGGCCGGAAGACAGGTTTAACACAAACTTAAGCTCATATACAAGGAAGAAATACTGCAGAAAAAATACTGTAAGAGTTTAAATCTTTAAAATATGAATGCATTCTCACAGTAAGGCCAAACCACCCTTCTTCCTCTCCCTTTACCCCTGTACCAGTACCAGACCACAGATGTTATGGCCAACAGATAGGGAGTGAGGGGGAGAAGGGGCACCCATCGGAGGCCGCCACCCATCACCCAGGAGCAACAGCTGCTGACCACTGAGATCCGTGCTCACTGAACATACACAGGGAAGCTGCAGCTGGTGGTGGCACCAGGACATTGACCCACACGAGGCTTCTCAACAGGTATGCTTTAAAATGTCAGCAGTGAATTTGTGCTAATGAAACACAATGAAAAGTAACTCTCATGCACGAAGAGCTGACACTTCTAGAAATCATTGCTGAATTGGCTTTAATTTCAATACAAGACTTGAAACCCCCCTTCAGCAGCATGTGAGTCGACTTAGTGACTTGGTTAGGGTTATTTTGTGCACGAATCAGACTGTGCTTTGGGGCAAGATGCTGGGAAAAACATAGAATGGGAATTTTTTTTATTCTTTTGACAAAACCCAGTCTGAAAGACTGCAAGCTGCACTAATTTGGCAAATATTTTGGATAGTATTGTTTTAAAAATAGCATTTGACTCAGCAGTTTGATGGGGACAACTGAAAACAAACAGGACTCTCTGGCACTCAAGTGGTTCAGGAACATTTTAAGTCCTAGCGAGTCCCCTCTGTCATTAAAGCATTCAGCAACATTTGACTGGCAGCATAGCTTAAATTTAGAGACACTCAGAACCCAGCTGTCTAAATAAAACGATCAGCCTACAGCACAGATAGTGAGAGGCACAAACAGCCATGGAGTCCTTATTTTCACTGCTAACAGAAAACTGTGATAAGCTGCACAGATGCCTTTACTGATGCTGTGGGACAGCTTTGGTTGGTGCAGCTATGGTACACCTTTGCTTGGTACAAGGCATCTTCTGTTAGAGACTCAACTGTTAGCTACTGAACATGGCCAATCCAAGTAACAGCTCCAAACCTCCGTGGCAAAGGGCCATCTATTTGACCCCCTTTTGTACAATGCTATGTCAGAGATTTCAGTTCATAACCAAGTTTTCTTCTATGTACAACAGCAACACAAAAATCACTTCAGATATCTGCAAGACCTTCATCAAATATTACGTGCGACATGATCAGCAACGCTGAATGCACACTTGGGATGTCTGGATGCGCCCAAGATAACAAGACGCTTACCACCAGTATTTACAGAATTTCAGCAAAATGCTCGAGTAAGAAGGAACACAATGCTGCGTGCCCTTCTGCAGGGGCTGTGGAGGAAAGGTATCTTCAGACTCTCAGCTGCTTGTGTCGCTGTTTACCTGTGCTATACACTCAGATTTGCTAAACACCCTCTTATAGGCTTTACAGAGGAGTTTTAGAAGGTTAAAAATTCTGCTGCATGTCCCCAATGACCTGCAAAATGAAAGTGAGATGAACTCATCCCACCTGCACTCACCCACGTTCCTCAGGGCAGGCAGCAGTGACTGGAAGCAGCACATCTATTAAGCGGCTGTGCTACATTATTGCAGAAAAGGCACAAGGTCTCTAAAAGCAAGAGGTGCAAGTTGCATTCTACAGACGTTCCTGATACGCTTAAATCACACGTAGCAGCTCCAGCTGAACCTGCTTACACACTAGGCAGCACACAACACATAATGCTGCAACACTTCTAATTGGGCTACTGAACACAACTGATTGTAAATAATTACAGTGTGGCACTTGGGGGCGATCATTAGCAGCCACAGGCATGGAGACCCAACTGGCCACGTTCATCACAGCACCTAATTTTGCAGTTCACAGGTATTTACCATGATACATCTGGTTCAACTGTATCTTCAGCACTTGCAAGGGGAAGAATAAAAAGCTTCCGTTCTCCCACAGAACTTTTAATACTACAGTGCATTAATGTGTAGGCCACCTGACTATGAAATTGTAATTAAAGCATCACTGAAGTAATTCTGCCTCTAGTAAAGAGCTTCTCATGAACACGGGATTTATAATATGCTATAAAAACTCCAAGTCACATGTACTCTGCATGGGGTAAGTCCTTGCTAATTCCAGGCCAGTGCTGAAACATACTTCTTAGTTATAAAGAAATATATCCTGGGTTCTGGGCCTATTTTGTATACTTCAAAATTTTTTAATTAAGACAATTTTTTAGAAGAAACTCTCACACCCTAAGCCACAGAAGTTAAAACAAATACAATGTCCTCCGTTTTAACTGTTTCTTTTGCAGGAGTAACTTATCTCCTAATACTCATAGGGTGTCTCTATTAACAAATTTAAGAAGTGTTGCGAGAAGGTCTTTTAATCATGGAGATAACTGTTTATGATAGCTGTCTGTCATTAATTAGCTTGCAAGCCTTGCACTCTCTGTGAGGCTGCCCACAGAGAGCTCTCACAAACACACATGATTTACACATTTACAGGGTGGACCCTGCATGTAGGCTCATGGCTACCACTGGAATGTAAATAAAATGTATTAAGTTATTTATGCCCTAAATATTCAAGTTTCATTTCAAATTGAATTTTCTAGTGAGAAATGTTCTTTATTTCAATTCTGAGCAGCTGGAACATGTTATCAGCAGATTGCAACAGCCCAGCAGATTTACTTTTAAAACAGCTTTTGCCAAAACACTGCCGTACCTTAGCACAGAACGCTCCTCAGTACCAAACACTCAGCTCTACGTGCTCCTCCTCTCCAGATGGGTCACGTCACCCCTGACCAGGGCTCGGTTCAGATTTAAAACTAGCTTGGATTTACTACAAAACCTGATCATAGCTGCAGGTATGCATTTATTTTTAATCTGGCCTCCTACAGGAATAAGACTTACAGGGCCAGCTTTTGACTTCTTCCTTCTCTGCCTCCTTCTAAACAGATTAGCAAACTCCTCCGCCCCTTTACAAACTCAAGAAAACAACAATGCTTTCAAATACTAATAAATCCCTGTATGTTTAAAGAAATCAGAGGCTAGAGAGAGGATACTTATCGTCTGCACACAGAGGGAAAGAAGGGAAGCTCAGCAGTGACATGCCTGCTTGGCAGCCGCTGTTCTGCCAGCCCAGCGGGCGTGCAGCTGGGGATGAGCAGCAGCCTGTGCTGTCTGTCGCACACTGGGGGTGCATGGAAAGCTGGGGAAGGAAGGATTTGGGTAACGAAGGGGAACTCCCTAGGAAAGCAGGCCTCATCAGTTCTGCTACTTGTGCTTTGGTTTTCAGACCAGGAGTTAATCTCCGGTCCCACTTTCATTATTATGAATAACCCGGTGAATGCAGCGACAAAACAGCAGTCACCTGCTTCCACGAATCAAAACGCTGGGCATTTCATTGGGCAAAGGAAATTCCTTATGGCATGATCTCCAAGTGAGTCTTATGAGCAGGCCTTTAAAGGAGGCATTTAGGTGCTGACTCCCGCTGATTTAAAGGGAAGCAGGATTTCAGCCTCTGTGCCAAGACCCTCAGTTGTTCAGCTGTGAGCACACAGCCTGCCTCCAGAGCCCTAACCTTCTAACCTATGCCCATAAAAACGACCATCTCATCCAAGTGCAACTGGCAGCACAGCAGTGAGAAAAGACAGAAGCTGTGTATCACCCATCAAAGCAGATCTGAGCCTGAACCTTCAGCTGAAGATGGAAATAATTGCTAGAACCAGCTATGGAGCTGTAACAAGTTACATCATTACAAACAAACTGGTTAATATAATCTTCATAAACCCAGAGGATACAGGAGCACACTGTGGCTGGAACACCTTTCTGAGGGCAACGCCTTAGGGTAACTCATTGCATTTTAATGTTCAAGCTCAAGTCTTACAGCACCAGAAAAATTGGCCTCATTCATTCTAAGCCAAACAGCAAGTAGTATCACAACCAGCTCTGCATCCGTTTGCAAAAGACTCTCTGAAATCCCTTTTTGGCATACTTCAGCACAACACATAATGACCATCACCCCTCACATTGCCAGAGAATTAACCATGGCAGGGGAGGGAAAGTGAGTCACCCCAATTGTAAAAATGACACACTCGCAGCTGCCAACAAGGACTCAGGAGCTCACAGATCTCAAGTGGAGCTGCTCTAACAACCAGAGCTCTGCCTTGAAAGCAAATAACACAGAAGTCAAGCTGAACATTGGGGCTAATCTTATAAAACGATGACTCCTCAGACTATTTAAGCTTTATTATACTCTAGTTACAGTAGACTCAGCCTAAGAAGTACCTCTTCCAGCACACCTGTCCTAAACTTGGAGTCAGCAACTTTACAAGTGTGCCATGCCTTGCGTGCTTAAGAATCGTGACACACAAGAAAAGCCTGGACTTTGATTTTATGGCTCTGTGAAAACTATGTAGCAAGTTATCATTGATTTTGTTTGCAAGCATTTGGATCAGAGTACAGAATATAAAAAGCCAACTCACATGGTGCATGGAACATCACTAGCACAGATGAATGATCTTTTATAAACTTGTCGAAGTCCTCATCGGTCAGGTGATAAACTACATTTTCCTCATCTGCCCAGGGAATCTCCGGAGCCTGTGGCTGAGGTGCCTGTGGGCTACAAGACAAACAGACACAGCTGAAAAGCAGCTACTTGGTGCTACATAGGAATTTTAGCAAGGCTGATTGCAAGGAACCACTTCTGTGTTAAGTGTCCATATAGGTCTGACACACTAACTCTACTGAGCTACTTCAGTAATTGTTCCCACTCAGAACTTATAAATGCCAGAACTCAGACAGAATTGGAGGAGAAAAAAATCCACAAGAAGCTCGCAAGGACAGTTCAGAAACAGAAGGAGACAGAATAAAGAGATAAAGAGGCTGCTTGGTTATTACATTATAAAAATCAGATGCATTTTTCTATTACTCTTTTAGCCTTCTCAGCAGGAGGCTCCCTTTCTCATAGCACTCACACTTAGCAGTTCACAGGAGTCATTGCAAATGAAAGAGAAAAGTAGCGAGCAGAAACAGCCCATCTAACCAGTCACCTTGAATAGCAACAGCACAACCAGGGCTGACAGAGAAAGGAGGGGGTGCAGTGCTGGCACCACGTGCAGCATTCAGCAGGGCATTTACCCAAGAACTCACAGTTTTACCCTGAACAACCCTGTGACCTGGGGAAGCATCATTCTGTCCTCCTTTGACAGTGGGCTCACAGGTCTAATTCAGCAAAGCTACTCAGACTGCATGCTTAATCTAAAAGATAAGGGATGTGTTCCAACGACTTCCCTATGACTGCACATGAGCTTAACCATCTTTGATGGCTGGGAGCCAGAGAGACTGCTCAAAGACACACTGGTAAATCTGGAAATTGAACCTAAGGTCCTCTGGAACCGTTCAGTTGCTCATCAGTCCACGAAACAATTGCTTTTTCCTGTTATCAGTGTATATTATTAAGAGAACTTGGCAGATGTGAACTGAACTATGCTAACTGACATTTTATTTATTAAAGCACTGTTCACATAAAGTATACCCAAACATAGGAACATGTGGAGCCAGACTTTGAAGCTATTTTATCCTTGCCAGGTACAGTAATGAGTTCCAAGTATCCAACAGAATTCCCCAAATTCTTTGGCAAAGTACAAGTCAGGATATGGCCCCATTCCTGGTGAAAACAGATTTACTATTTTTGATTAAAATGTATTATCGTGTTAGCTGCCTGGAACAAGAAATGGCAAACGGATGATAACTCACTTATTCTGCCTTGCTCACCACTAGGCTGAAAGCCTAGTTTGATAAAAAACAGCAGAGAGATGCACAGATTCAGATAGCAAGTGCTGCTGAAATAAGCAATGAGTCTGATCCAAGAATATTAAGCAATGTATGCAAAACTGTGATGCACACCTCTGATGCTGCTTGTTGGATCAACAAACCAAGAAACAGATGTCAAAGGTAGGAGCTGCACTCAGCCAAGCAGCCTGAAAAGAGGCAGGTCCCCATCTAGAAGAGTTTGTGATAGAAATGGCCAAGGAGACCCATAGCACAGGTAGAGTTGTGACGAACAAGGGGCTGTGCCACAAACGTTATCAGAGAATCACTGTGCTTGTTGCCAAGCCTGTAAGAGACAGCAGTAATCCACAGGTATCCTAGCAGGATGGAGGCTTTCCAGAAAATATCATGACAATTCATTTGGAAAGGGAGTTGGTTTGAGTTGGCTGAGTATGATGAACATGGACACATTGGCTACAAAGCACCATGAAAGCTGTGTTCAGCAGGGCCTGGCATGACCTATTTCAGTAAGGAATCAGTAAAGCAGGGCACAGGATGTTTATTCAAATGGCCCAATTTAAAATGCTGTGCATGCTAATAAGCCTACACAGGAGCTGGTAAGAAGCACCTCAAGGCCTGGAGGAAATGACAAGGAAAATATAAAATGTCAATTAAAACTGAGAGAAGACACATCCAACGCCTGAAGACCAAAAATAGGATGACAGAAGTCTGGAAGAGTTATCAAGAGCTAATTGAATTAAGAACAGAGAACAAGTTCTTGATTTAATTGAGTAGTTAGTGCTAAGGAAAGGCCCAAGAGAAGCCTATAAAAACAGCAAGACAAACTAAGCATCTACTGAAGGCAACAAGAAGCTGTCTGGCTTGACTAGCATCCAAATTAATGCAGCTGTATAAGGAGAGGGATATTAAAAAAGAATTGTGGTATGTACAAGATAACATCTCTCGTGTTAATAATGCTGTGTGCTGGAGTGAGACTGTGTGATGGTTTCTCTCTATCGCCTCATAAACACATCTGAGACCCCACCAGATAGTAGTCGGTGCCTATTAGGAAGACTGAGAGGGGTTAAGGACCCGCAGGCTGATGCATTTGGACACTTCAACATAAGAAGGAAGTACCTTCAAGAAGTAACAAAAGAAGAGGTGCTGGAGCCCTTCAAACTAGTAGCTCTTCCTCTGAGAGGAGAGAACATGAAAAACATCTTTTCTAAAGCTTAAATAATTCTAACCTTTGTTGTTACACTCCGCAGCCCTGTGCCCCAAGTCAGCACAGATCAATTGCTTTCAGCACTTCACCAGCAACAGTTAGAGGTCACAACAGACAAAGGGGAGACAGAAAACAGTTACTCTTCTGCAGGGTGTAACTAGAGTCCACAAAAAATAGGTCGTCTCACATGGCACAGCCTCTGCTAGATTCTCTTTCAGGGGCATACAGCTGAGAGCACCTGCATGTACAGTGTGAGTACATGTCGGTTTCCTTTGCCATGGACGCCCTGGCAGCACCCTGCCCCTGCTGCCCAGCACGCCTGCTTAGCTGATCAGCAGCTCCTACCAGAGCAATGTCCTGATGCGAGCAGCTTTGTCTTGGCAGCAGCCTCTGCACTCCAATGTCACCACTTCAGAATCACCAAAGTGATTCATCATCCAAAGTGACCTACACCCGCCGCTCAGGGAGTTCAGAGACTGTGTATCAGATTCCGGGTGCGTGGCTGATGCATACAGTCCTCTGCTTGTTTCACCATATTTCTGTGTTTACAAAAACAGAGCCAGCATTCCTACTCAGAAGTGAGGATACTGCTCAATACTACAGGAAACCACAACAGTGACAATATTAAACTCTAGCTTGCATTATCCAGTGCGAATTTTAATACGATACTACTCTGAAATGCAGAGTGTACACCTTCTGCAGCTATCTAATTACAATCTGTGGCTTTCCTAAAGCCCTTGCCATACCATTTGACTAGCTGTACTGTAGATTCCTCAGAGAAATACAACATTATGCACATAGCAGATACACCCTGCATGCAGTTTTAATTACAACGTCAACTACTCGCAAAATTTAAGTATGCATAATTTCCCAACGCAGCTTCCTTAAAAGTTGTATTTATTATACAAAATGGGCAAGAAGGCTACTGCTCAGATCATCTTTGGGGAAGCTAATAAGCATGCACTGAACACTAAGTGAGGACAAACAGCTGCCTTTAGCTCTGGACTGCTGGAATACCAGCCAAAGCCCACAGTGGCTTTTTAGCGGAGATTACCACTGGCAAGAGCTTGCAGCTGTTCTGATTTGCTTTTGCTGTGTTCACTTGCTGTCACAACACTGATAGAAAAGCACTGTCTATTACAGAGATTATCTGGATATTATGTGGGCAGACAGAGGAAAAACCCACCCCAAACATCTAATGTTTCACATGTGGTAGCCAAGAGATCACCACATCCTTGTGGAACTAAGAAGCATAATACAGTGCAGGTGATGAAGTCACATCCTCGCTCCATGGATCACCATCTCCTCAGCACTGCTGGAGTTGCCATCCTTATCATTCATACCTGAAAGGCTGAATGGACTAAATGAAATTTGAAGACTCTAGCTCAATCTCTTAACCCACAGGGCAGTTCTCGCCTTCAATGACTGTACCTCCTGATGCTACCAGGAATGCTGCTGCCACTACATTTGTGGGTCCCCAATCTTGAACCACTTGGCCCATCACTGCTGGAGACCCTGGGCTACCTGCAACCACTCGCACGTTCCCAGCACAGCCCTGCTGGTGCAGTCAAACATTTACTTTGAGCCAATTTTCTTAAGCTATATTATCACAATGTTTTGCAACCGTCAATTCCTTCCCATGATTTCATTTCCTTGTAATTGGCTTAATTTTAAGAGTATTTCCTTGGCTGCAACAAACAAGGGAGAGTTACGAAGGTTCTATAAAATCCAAGAGCTAAGGGCTGGGGCTCACTGCTAAAGGCAGTTGTCCATCATCAGACTCTCTCAGCTCTCTCCAGCTGCTCCACCAGCTTTAATGATGTGCTGATTTGCACCAGCTCATCATCAACCATTTAGATAAAGGTGTATATAAACATACTTGTTCCGTCTCCCTCTTTCAGCTGCTGTTCCCACATGCTCATTCAGCCCCCCAAATATTTACAACTACAATAGCTGCCTTTAGGCAGAACAAGACACTTTCAACACCACTTCAACTCACAACAGGAAACAAACTTTGTAGAAATGACTAGCAATCCAGGGTGCCTTGATCTGCTGCTTGTCTCTGCAAGACACTAAAGGCTCCACCTGAAGGCTGAAGAACCAACAAGAAATGCACAAATGGCACATACATTTTTAACGAAAAGCTGAAGTCAGACTTTTTGAGGTTTTAAGTTCAGGCACCCAAGATCACTGGAAATTTAAGCTGGCACTCTTAGCAAAGACAAGATGTACCTGCATTGATTTTGGTCCACAGTCAGTCTCCTATTACAGATGAAATGCAATTGTGAAATGCAAGGCATGCGTGCTGAAAAACAAACATTAGGCAATCTCTCTGTGCTAGTTTAGCCAATCTCAGCAGGGTAGTTTTGTTTGCTCTTTTGAGTAGAGGGAACAAGGGAGAGATGGCTGATCCCAAACCATTACATTCTGTAAATAATGAAAAGTACATAAAAGGTGGAGTGCATGAAGTTCAGTGCCTTACTTTTTCAGCCACTCTGCTATATCTGCTGCCGTAGCACCATAGTTCTCAAAATGGAACAGGAACTTTCCTTTCCTATTAAAGCAACAAAACAAGGTTTAGTCCTTGCCCTGAAGATAAGAACATGCAATTACAGTTGAGCATATGATTTCCAAAAGAGTAGCAAAACATAACTGACTCAAAATAGCAGATTGTAGGATATCCACGGACATTGTATTCTTCCTTTATCCTTTCAAATTCAGCGGAGTAAACATTCATCCCTGCAAGAACCTGAAAAACAGAGCATAATTACATTGATTCTTACCATACGGTAATAACATCACAAAGTGAAAACAACTAAGCTCTGGGCAGATTCCAATTTCATTCACATTGCTGTAAAATAAGGGAGACTTCATAAAAAGCAGTGAAGTGTTTCTGATTTTGACCAAGAGAAAACAGAGCAATATTTGAGTCTAGGCCACAGAAAGCACACACCAAACAGCTTGTCACCTATCCTTTCTCTTGCTGTATTCTCCATTTCTTTTTATTCAGCCACTAACAGAAATACCAAAAAGGAACTACCTTAATCTCACTACTTGTGCTCTCTTTGCATGTTTCTATTTTAAGCTACAATTCTAACTGGATTTTCTTCCTCTTCTGCAAGTACGCAGCTTAGTTCACATCCAAACATTAACCAGGACACAAGTTCCACCCACATTTCTTTGGTTTCCACTACAGCAACAATTTTACCATCTCAGCCAGAATATCTACCTGACCAAGTACTGGCTTTATCCCAGTTTTGAGACTGTGCTTACTAAATGGAATGGGGGGGGAGGAAAAAAAAAAAAAAGAAAAGAAAAGAAAATCAGCATTACTTCAATGTAAAACATGTTTCATGAGCTCTGAAAAAAACACATGGTGTTTATATACTATAAATCAACTAGTTTACCTGACTGGTATAGCGCAGGGACAGTTGAAATAGCTTTGTCTTACAGATACTGAAAGGTGGGCCTGGAAACACAGCAACTTTGCAGACTGCTAAGTGAAACAAAAAGCCTCTTCCCTTTCTCTACCTCTGTTCCACCCCAGCCTCCACCCCAGCAGTCCACCTCAAGCCTCAAGCTTCAGACTCAGGGCTCCTGTGCTCTATCCAACTGCTTTTCAGATTTTTAACCTGAAAATTTGAGGATGGTACTAATTGAGTTTCTGTGGGTGTGAGATTCACTCTGAGGCTGTTCTGCAGTCAAACCTTCAGCCAGACAGTTGCTGAGATACAACCTCAGGATTAACTTCATTTAGTGGCACTGGCAGCTTAAACCATTTTAGCAGTAGTGTTTTAATCCTAACTCCTTCTCCATCCTCCTCCAAAAACAGGATTTTCTCCTTCCAGCTGAAATACCACATCAGAATTTAATACCAGGTTCCTGACTGCAGGAAACTGCATAGGCCAACCAAATGTGCTCAGAGCCAGAATGAAATAAATCTTAAAGCACAAAACCCACATCTGAAGGTCAACCTTTTCCAAGAGTGTGCTGCAAAGTCATAGGATGATACTTTGTTTTCTCTCACCTATCCTGAGAAAGGATAAAGGAAAGCTAACTTAGAGGACTACAGAGCTAGGATCTATACTGGCTGGTCAACTTTCAGTTTTCCTTGTAATTCTAACAACCAGATTGACTTAACTCATTTAAGATACCAAGATTCAGTTCTTCCCCTCCCTTATACTCTATGTCACCCTTTGAGGGTAGGTAAATTCAGCAGGATCAAGATGCAGCAGTCACTTTATACAGTGAGAATTAGGTTCATTAACTAATCCCATAATTTATTACCAGCCCACCAGATTTAAGATTCATTGAGAACTTTCATAATATTTCCTAGGTTTTACATGAGCATCTCCAGGCCTCATCAAACAAAGGCAGTCTTTCAATCTCTCCAGTTTTTACAAAAAAAAAAAA
>WBMW01003080.1:566601-633623 GCA_013396635.1 Penelope pileata
AAAAGACAAGCACCGAAGGAAAACACTTAAGCACAAACTCAACTCTCCCTTTACTAGGTTAAAGCCTTCTGGTGCACTCATGAAGTCAACGGAAATTAAGCATGTGCTGAAATGCTTTGCTGACCACCAGTTCCTCCTCACGTTGGGGCCACAGTGCACCAGCAACAGTCACTCACCAGAGCCCACCTGCCACAAACCATGGGAATCCCTTGTGTCAAAGATAAGTCATCCTCTTACGATTTGGAGCTGCTCTTTTCCTTCTGCGTTGGATATAATCAAATTGCAAACTCACAACACTGAAAATGCCATCCAGCTTTCCTTTTAGCAACAGCACCAGGACATGAAAGCACCAGTCCCAAAAGAACATAGCAACCAACAGTAGCTATAGTTTGCCTTTTCAATTTTAGGATCTATGAAATAGGCGATACTGTATTTCACTTTCCTGCTATATAGTAGCAAGAATCACTTTTAAGCCTGGCACATCCTGACAGCTAATGACAGGTCTGATTAAAAGGCCCAAACTTCAGCTCATCCAAACCAATCAAACTTTCCAGCAGTGCCTGATCTGGAGGTCAGCATTGCTCTCGGGCACCCCACAGACAATTTATGATGGGTGCAGCATAGTTGATTTTAGAAATGGCAAACTGTGTATACATCCTCCTCAGGAGGATAATTAGGTCAGATTTAGATTAACAGACTGATATTTGGGAAAGACACTGGCGGCAGCAGCATAACCGGAACTTTCCCTGAAATGATCCTGCACTAATAAACATTCCAAAGCCAAAAGCACTCCCTGACCCGGGCAGGATTAGCCCAGATCTACAGAAACTACTTTCAAGAGAAAAAGGAAAAACTAGAAGAGATCTGGAGTTTAATTTCTCTGGTCTGAATTTAATAAGAACAGAACTATATATAGACGAGGCAGGGGATAAATGCAGAAAGATTCAGTGTTTTGCTGTATGCCTTCTTTCTGGCATTATCTGTGTAGGTGTTTATGCTTCTAATTCCTGTCCACCCACACCTTGTGCAGGACAGGAGCTCCTTCCTCAGAGAGCAGCACACCCTTCTCTGAGGGAGAGGGAACTGAATGCTGCCTGGCTTGATGGAAGCACTCTAGAAAACTTATTTAGGATATGGTAACCCCTTGGATACATCTGAACAATTCCCACTGCTTTCAGCCGTAAGCAAACAAGGATTTAGAGAAAACACTTTTGATTAGCTGGGAGAAGGTGGGAAAATGTGAGTGCTCTCAGTGCTTACAAGATGTGTTGACCAGAGCTGTCCTATTTATGAACTGTGGCACTTCATGTTTTCCTCAACACATGCTGTGAGAGTTTGCAGGTTTCCTCAGGTGGGATGGCAAGTGGTTCAACGAGTAGGGTCAGACCAAATCCAGCCAGGGAACAATAAAGCCCATTGCTGTGTCACTCCAGTATTATTGGTATTAAATAAATTAAGCATAAAGCATAAAATCTTGATTTGAGAAGCGTCCCCGACTTGGTTAGAGAGCTCAATATGCCTTATTAGTGCAAACAGGTAACTAAGTTACTGCAGCTGCTGTAAATTGATTTTATTAGGATCCAAGCTCGTTTTCGTTGCAGCCTGGTATAAATGCTAACTTTGTTGACAAAGCTAGAGTAAAACTAAAATTTATTAATGCTTAAGCTTACTTGCTAGAACGATCAAGCTAACACAAGGTAATCCCTTTCCCATGACACTGACTCTCCACTGAACAAGCTGATTAATTATTACTATAAAGGCATCCATCCTTGAATTCTCTATGAAACATCCAGTCAAATAGCTGATCCAATATGGCAAACATTTCTTTATCCTTACCAGAATGAGCTAAGGAAGCCCACAAACCCACCAATGAGAAGCTAGACCAACTACAGAGTATCAGAGCCCATTTTTCCCTGGCAAAAACCACACCAGATATAAAGGACAAGTGAGTTAATGCCTCCTTCTATGAAGTTTTAATACAAATAAAAACCAAGAGAGAATCCTGAGTGGATCTGGAACAGCATTATTCATTTCTGGCTTTGCTTCGACCTGATTAAAAATTCTCCACTTCAATAAATATTTGTGGTTCTTATATACTTAAAAAAAAAATAAATCAATTGTTAAAAGGACTTTTTGAATTTTACATAAATCTTATCTTCTCACTTACATATTTACCCTTCAGTTCTGTGGCTGCCTGCTGATAAGATGGCATCATTCTCTTACAAACACCACACCCTGTTAAAAAAAATAAAGAAATTGGGTAAGTAATATGCCAACAACTCCATTCAGACTCTTCTACGGGATCTATGTTCTAAAGCACATCAAACTACACATTTTTTATTATAAGTTTATTTTTAAGGAAATCCTTATTTATTTCATTAATTATTATATTATTATTTCCTAAGGATTTCTCATCATACACAACTATTTTTTGAAAGCTTTTAATGCTACTTGTTTTCATGCCCGTTTCTCATCCCAGTTTTGGAAAGAGCAACATCATCTTACATTTCTCAGACTCTGGGCTGAGCCCATGTGGAATGCAGGATGAAAGATGTTATGCTCATCAAGTCAAATGAAAAGCTTTGCGCATTTCAAACAGGCACTCCAGTGACCAGGGAAGCCAGAACCGGTCTTGTATCAGACATGGTGGGGAGATATACTTCAGATTCATCTCAGTTTAATATGTCTTTGCAACTCCTTCAAGACACTTCATAAACACATTAAACAGACATTTAAAGTTAAGCCATGCTCTATTAATGGAGAAAATGTTAACTCAGGAGAAGCAACAGCCCTGGTAAAATACAAGAACTTCATGTGCTAAGGAAGAGACAAATGGTGAGTGAGGAAGACTACTCAAGTATAGCTGGAGTATGCTAAGAGCTGTTTGATGACGCTCTTGAACTAAGCAGATCAGCAGTAAGTCACCTTGTAAGCAGCAGGCTTCACCTTTGCCAAGCAAAATATGCGCATGCACACTGGGAACCAAGAGAGGGCAGAGAGCACTGAAGGAAGCTGCAGCCATGCACTGCAGGCACTTATTGCAGAGACTCCCAGTCCACCACATGACAGGAGTCAACACTTTTTTTTCTGGTGAAGAGGATGGTTTTGAAAACATCTTCCATAGAAGAGAAACAGATTTTGCAATCCCTGGTTTAGGATCAGCATGCCTGGAAGGAACATCCTTTAATCAGACAAAAGAGCTCGTTTCTGTGGTCTTTCCACCTTTGATCTCTCTGCTCCAATTGCCAGTGAGGTTGTTAAATTAGTGCTGGTTCAAATGATGACTTCTTGGTGGGCATGGACCACTCATTTGAGGCATACTGAAGTCTCAACTTCATCCAAACCACTGGACAGACATCAAAAGATATAAGCTGTTAACACCATCTTCTGGATCCTCTATTTCTGCTTTAACAGCCTCAGGCCACAAACTTCCCCCAACTGCTGATCTGAGCGCTTCCCCTCCGGAACCTCTCACCTCCCTCTGCAGTACAGGCACATGTCAGCCTCCTCCTCCAGCCTCCACCCAGGCTCCTTCCGCTCCCTCAGGCTCCCAAACCCAAACCCACTTCACTGCAACCCATCCTGCCCATGCATTTCCATGCTACATTGTTCAGAACTCCGGCAAGCCACATACATCCCCATGCAGGCATACAAGGGTAACCTCAAAGAAACCTAATTTTTCTTCTGCTATTTTTTCTTGTATTCTGACTGAGAAGTTATGGTGGCTTTTTTGTTGTTGTTGTTTGTTTGCTTTCAATTTAACACACACTAGTTTGTCCACTAGGTAACATCTCCATTTTTAAAGTCTAGTTTTCAGAGACATTTCAAACAGCTCCTTTTTGTTGCCAAACTCAGAGAGTCTTCTGCAGGATTCTTCTTTGGCAGAGCTAACTCCTAAGGAAATCTGAATGCCTGTAAGTATACCTAATTTTTCATATTTAGTGCTCTCTGTTCGAAAGTACAGTGAATGGGCTTCAAATAGCAGGTAAAATACCTTCTAAGGAAACAGCCTGCCTTTGCTCCAAGTCATTTCACTCAGACCAAGCATTCCTGAAATATTAAAGGAACTACATTTAAGTTTGCAGTCACTTTCATCTCCCTTTGCACTAGTACGTAATGAAAGAACCCATTTCCTACAAATCTGCCACAGCAAATTTCCAGCAAAGCTTCCAACAAAGCTGAAAAACGATGCAGCTGTCTTCCTTATATCTTCCTGGACAAAGACTCCGATGTCCTCTCCTGCCAAAGACCCCCTTGACTCACCCCTTGCATGTAAGGAAAAGCAGAACTTAGTGATCTGTCTGGATTTGCTGCTGCCAGGTACGAACAGTAACAGCAGAAGACAGCAATGCACAGCTCCAGTTCCCCAAACCCAGGATTTTAATGCAACTGCTGGACGTATTCTGTCTCTAAAAGTGGAGCAGGAGTAAGAAAAATTGGACAAGAATAAAGTCAGAAGGTCTTATGTGTTAAATAAAAGATGAGGGAGTTAAGAATTGTGAATTCAGAGGGGAAAAAAAAAAAAAAAACACCTTACAAGTAGGCTTCCTTCACAGCAGTTTAGAAAAAAGCAAAAGTACTACAACACTGAGGACTAGCAGGTGTTTTGCCACTTCAAAAGAACAGAAACTGGAAGGAGGAGGGTTTCTGGGGGAACAGTTCAAAGAGAACCAAAGGCTAGATAAGGCACAGTTGAGGCAGAGACTCAGTTGTGGAAAACAATTATTCACGATACAGGTAAACTGTGACGGCGCTCTGCAGCACAACGCTCCCGAGGGGCCATGCGCAGGCTGAGCAGGTCCAGGGCCCCCTGCCAGCACGGCCAGGGCAGGCCCAGCCTGCTGCCGAGCGTGAAGGCGTCGTGCTGTTGCTAATTTAATTAAAGGGAAAAACACCCTCCTGCTGATGCATGAAGCTACATCTTGGGTGATTCTGGCTGTCTTGGCAGCACTCAGATGAGACTAAAAAAGGCAATAATTACCAGAGAAAATACACTCAAATGCCAGATAATGCTGCCATGGGACATTCATTTTAAAAGAGAAACAACTAGCAAAATGCTAGTGATGCCTCACATCAATTTCATTACCAGGACAGTGCTGGGAGGCTTTTCCAGCTTAGGTCACACATTCACTCCTTTCTCATGGCTGCCCTGCTTTCCAGCTGAGCAACAACTCCAGCAGAACAGCATTTCGTTTTAAAGAGCTGGAAAGCCTCTCATACACCTGTCACCAGGAAATGCAAAGAAGCAGCTGTAAATCTGAAAAATTGAGGAATAAGCAGTCAATGCAATGACAAGATCAGAACAATGCAACGACAAGGTCACAAAAGAAATGCAGCAACTCCAATGTATTCTCTTTCCTTCCTACCACCCCATCAACGAAATGAAACCCCACTTATATTCAAGATACTCCTGCCACTGTCAGTAGAAACATCCAAGGTGTCTCCTGAATGGAGTAGAAAAAGTATTCCTGCTCTTGACCACTGCAGTATTTTCACTACCTGCAATTACTGAGAACAAAACAGAGCTTCTTTTGACTCCATGGGCTCCTCTGGAAATCTTTCATTTGTGTGTAACCACTTGTCTTACACTACAGCCCGAAGTGCAAAAGTAAAAAACACATGCAATGTTCATTTGCCATTCCAGCTCCATACAGGCCAGAGGGCAAGACACTCTCAAGAACCTGAATTAACACTTACATGCTCACATAACACAACTAGGAAGGACAACAGGTAAAGAAATTACATAAAGTAGCTCCTCAAAAGGACAATGAGCAAGAGTCCTCATCACAAGAAAAAGAGGCAAGACTGGGATAAAGGGAGAAAATATTGGCAGCCTAGGATACAGCAGATGGACAGCTAGGGGAAAACTGAATACAAATAGCAAACACCATGTGGATTTCAATTATAACAATAGGATATGATGGTATTAGTGAAGCACAGGTGAGGCTCCCTGACAGACCTGAACATCTCTCAGTGAAGAAAATAGCAAGAAGTGACAGGATGTGCTAGATTACTTACATGGGGCGTAGAACATCATCAGAAGGGGTTTGTCTTCCTTCTTCAGAAGCCTTCGCAATTCCTAGTGAATGAACCAAATAAAGTAAAAACAGACCTATACAAAAGTACACCACTCGTTATTACTTGTGTTAAAACTATAAAAAGTCAATATATTTGTTAATAGAATATAGGCTCTCTTACTTGGGGGAAATTAGGGGGTCATGCTTTCAAACAGACAAGACTCGAGTTTCTTCTGCTTGTTCAATTTTAACTTGAAAGGAGCTGGCAGAACTTCTTATATACTCAAATATCTACTAAATACCCAAGACCAGTATCTTTGCTGTCAGGATGTAAAAGTTACTTCCAGTCACATATTCTGAATTGAGAATTGACCAAGCAGTACATTTTCTTCTTTGACCCATTGAAAAAAATATTCTAATTCAAGAAGTCAGACTCAATAATGAAGTTCAGTTTCACACTACAAAACCTTGTCAGAGCTCTGAGAGGCCATGAGAATAGATTTTTCAATACCAGCATGGTAGAGAAACCAGATGAAGTTTCCAAATTGAACACAACCCCTGGAATACTTGTAATAGAGTACAGAAAGTAAACATTAAAAATTAATCTTCCTACAAAAACTGAATGTCAAAATAACTGTTTCTAATATTAAAAATGAAAGGTAGAAAATTGAAAAGGCCCTTTATGAAATATCAGCCAGAGCCCAATCAATTAAAGTTTTAAAAATCAATAGACTAGAAAACTAATACAAAAGACCAAGCTGATAATATTAGAGAGAATATCATGGGTAGCTCTGCGGTGGCACTGGCTTTTTAAGGTAGTTTCATCTTATTTGCTAATTTTCTGCTTGCCACTGCGGGTGGTTACTGCACAAGGTTGAATCATGCAAGATCTGGATTCTGTTCCTACCTGCTCCAGACTTCCTGAGATGACCTCAGGCACATGAGAGAATCTAAGCTTTAATGACAACCTGCAGTTGTAAGAACAGCATTTTATCTCCTACTTCCATCCTGCAGCAACTGCATCTTGCAAGCTGCTACACTTTGAGGCAAACAAGCCTCTTCCACCACAGCATCCACAATGTTTTGATACTTGCTGTGTAGCTGACAGACTGATGTCATGACCACACACAGGGGAGAGGAAGGAGGGAAGCAGGAGACCTTGTTCTGTAGCTACCATAACCCACAAACTTTGTCACGTCGCTTTAACAATTTGTGTGCTATAGATTTCCCTTCCAGAGGAAATAATGGTGAATTAAGAGTTTACACAAACATGCACGCTCCTCACATCTCATGCATTCATAAAACATACAGAACATCTCTCCAGCTGATATACCTTTTCACTGTCAACGTGCACAACATCTTTGGCTTCAGGATCCTCCTCCCACAATGGAGCACCTTCTGGATCCTTGAGAAAGGCCACCACAGACTGTAGTAAACAGGAAAAAAAGCTTTTAAAGCAAAATGAATAAGAATCAGATGCTCAATCCCAAATCCATGCTGTCACGTGAACCCCTTTTCATTTTTACACTTATTTACTATAGTGAACACAAATCCTTTGTTGCAGAGCTAAGTGAGGCCCTGGTGCTTAACTTCCTCATAATTGATATACCAACTTAACAGTGCCCATTTCTACTACAACACAGGGAAAAACTGTGGGGAGGTGGACCAACACACAAACAACAGCTTCAAGGATCCTTCCAAGAGCTCCTTCAGTGGTGTAAGATCTGTAGTACTTCCACCGATGGTCCTTTCCTGCTTAGCAGGAAAGATTTCTCTTTACATAGAGGTCAGATTCCTATGTTCTTCACTGCATCTGGGGAGCCTCTGCATCCAACAGGACCGGCTGTAGGGGACATTGATACTGAGAGCAAAAGCAATGAACTCCAAACTTATAGATGAAACTGTTCATCTGGTCAAATGAAAAATAAACCGCCAATAGTTTCCCCTACGACCCATTTACCCAGAAACTGCTCTCAATGGAGTTCTAAGAAGGAACAAAACAAGGAAATGTGACAAGAGAAGCAGGAAATGAGGCAGTGAATCTGCAGTTTCCATACTTGACAAGCTGAGTACACATGCACACTCTACTTGACTGAGAGGCAACCAATAATCTCTTTGTTGGCAGATCACAGACATTCCCTTCATCACAAAAATAGTTCCTATTGGTTCTGATTTCAGACTGAATCAGAGGAATACTCCAGTCCTCCAACGTCAATGAGACGCTCACCACAGATTTCAGCAGAGTACCACTGCCCTCAGTTTCCAGCGTACGCGAGGGTGTTGGCTTGATGGCTTATCCTCAGATGTCTGCTTTCTACAAAACACAATACTTGGAGTTCTTACGCCCATTTGCAACTCAGACTGACCCTGTTTTCTTCCTCTGTGGCACTCCTTGTAGGTACATGTGGCATAGTTCCTGTCTGGGAGAGGACATCCATAACACAGTGGGGGCTGAGGGGCAGGTGCTGCTCTGGCAACAGGACCCAAGGAAATGGCACAGAGCTGCCTCAGGGGAGGGTGAGGAAAAGGTTCTTCACCAGAGGGTGGTTGGGCACTGGAACAGGCTCCCCAGGGCAGTGGTCATGCCCTGCTGAAGTTCAAGACGCATTTGAGCAATGCTCTCAGACACAGGGTTTGAATTTTGGGTAGTCCTGTGTGGAGCCAGGAGGTGAACTCCATGATCCTTGTGGGTGCTTGCCAACATGGGATATTCTATGATTCCCTTCATTGTAAGGAAAGTGGATGATGCTGCAACAGCACTAAACAAACTAATTTGCAGTGTGAGCAAAGAAAGATAATGCCATGTCACTCAAAGCCTTCCTCAGCCCACACGATAGTCTAACAAAGCAGCTCATGGCTGAAGAGCAGAGCTGATTATCTATTAACACACACTGAGAGCATCCATCTTAAATGCCCATGTTTGTAATCCACCTTCAGAGCAGGTTAGCAGCATACCTAGTGACACATGCCCCTGAAAAAGTCTCAAGAGACATTTTTGCCACCTCTGTCTTCAGTAGAACTGCCCTTGTGCAAGAGCCCGACAGCTTATCAACAGATAGTGGCATTCAGCTCATTTTCCTGCATCTCAACTGGCACTACAAGGCTTGGGAGGATTCAGAGCTTACAGCATTATTGCATTACTGTTTGTCTACTCGCTTAGCTAACACTGAAGAGATCTGTCTTATCGTAAGAGGCAGCATGTATTAGTCACTAGACAGCAACTAAAGCACTTAATGTACCCGCTGAAAAGACCTAAGGGTTGAGGAAGTGGTGTTGGGACAAACACGGAGTAGAATGAATTTGTTTTAATATGGCATCAGCACAGAAATGAGCTAGCTAGAAGAAATTCAAGTAATTTATAATGCAGTTATAGTTGTAAAAAGCTCTAAAACTACAGCCATTAGCATCCCAAACAATGCTGTAAGAAAACTTTATAATATATGGAGAAATGAAAGGAGAGGAAGACCAAACCAGGAAGATATTCCACACTTAGGAACACCACATCGAGTTCTGCTTGCTCTCAGTCTGCACAGACCTCAAATGTACACTGGTGGGGAGGAGAAAGGGGTCAACATTTTAAACAGCTAATGAGCACGATTGACTCTGCTAGCTTCAAGAATTCCTGTGTGCCAAGTTCAATGATGTAGAAACAGATGCAGTTAGAGAACAGGGGATTAAAGAGATTTAATTCTTGCAGCCTCTCCCTCTCAGCCAAGAAAGAAAAAATTAGATGTGTAATGTCTTCTGGCAGGAGCAGGCAGTGCGGTGCCTTGCACTCATTACTCCACTCTGTGAGGAGCATTTCCTGCCTGCCTTTAAATAGTAAAGAAAAATCCCCACAAACAAACCACAGTGCTATCTAATTGCAGCAAAGCAGTGGTCCCCAGGCTGCTGGGTTTGAGACCTGAGCAAGGTCCAGGGCATGGCACAGCAACCCCCATGCTGCAGAACCAGCTACGCTCCTGCCCTGCCGCGATGGGGTCAGGACCTGCTTTGATACCACGGCCCCGACAGGCCCATGCTGGGCTGGAACCTGCTGCCTGAGCCCCTGCAGCAGCTTTGAACCTCAAACAACAATTCAGCAGAACACAGGACATGGCTTTGTCCAGCAGACACAGCCAAAATCAAGCAAGTTTTAATTGCACAATAGCTGACTAAGATTTATGGACCTACATTTTAACCTGAACAAAATAAACATACAAACATCTCTGCGCTTTTCATTCCTTTCAAGTATAACGCAGTAGGGATGCTAATAAGGAAAATTCCCTTGATTACACCCCCCCTCAAAAAAAAGCAACTTTGAAAGGATATGGAGTTCAGAGCAGGTCCAATTTATTGGGTTACTCTACTCCCTTTGCCAGTAGGTTTATACTTCAATGAGTTATCTCCATTTTAGAAGAAGAGTAAAACTCTCTCTGTGCTTTACGCTCCAGAAATGCTTTAGAGAGTAACAGACACAGCCTGGATACTGGCCTTATGGCAGTACAGGGGATTAGGACACGGTGTGGTTAAAGCAACCAGTTAAGATCAGAAAGTGATAAGCTCAGGTCTCCAACGGGAGTTCACTACGGATACTTGGCAGAAAAACTCTACTAGTACTGTTTTTATGCAGCATACAATGGGATGGGCTGTCAGTTTCTGGAAAAAAGTCATTCAGTTTATGGGCTCTGCACCAGCTGTTCTGTTTGTACCTCTATGTTCACCATCAATGGATCTACACTTTATGACTATCTAACACTGCTTTTAAGACTTAAATTCTTAGCTTTCACAACATATGGCTCCACGTACCGTAACTTTTTTTTTTAAACACTGCAGAGTTGTTACAAATCAGCTGTCTCAAAATGTCACTGCTTGCACTGAAGCTTTGAGAAAAAGCAGGTGATCATACCCTCCTTCAAGCTACTCACAGTTGCACATACATCTATTGTAATACTCATCCCACTGTCCTTTTTCCAGGCCTAAGGACCCTCAGTGTAAGTATTCAAGCCATTGAAACACCTGATCATTCTTACTGCCCTTCTACAGTACTTGTAGACATTTCACTCGTGCAATCAGAATTACATACTAGATGCAGGACAATGAACTCAGATGGTGGAGTAACATTTCCCCTTCCACTCTCCGTTCCTTTACTAATTGTTTGATTTTTTAACTCCTGTTAAGCCAGTACTTCCAGGCTGACCACTGTCCAGACCGGGATTACAACAGCGTACTATCACTCCAGCGCATCTGGAGCTATGTCCCTTTCTTCCCTCTTACATTCATTACCCCTCAAGTTCTTGCTTTCACATTGACAAGCACTTGGTATTGTGAGCCTTCCCAACTCTTTTAAGGGATTAATTTATTATTTTTAAACTATTCCTAACAATTTTGCATAATCAAACTTAATTCCCTTGTCATCCACCTCTTCTACCAGAGGCTCAAACAGCTCAGACTCTAACAAAGGTCTCAGCAGCAGGAGGTCCTGACTACTAACATCCCCCCACTGTGAACGCTGAACTACCCTTTATTCCTCATTTTTCCAAAAGTTAACCCACAAGGACATCTCTGCTAATTACATAAGGATTTAGTTACTTCAAGAAATGAAAAGCTTTTCTTAAAAACCTAAGTACACTATCAGCTAGATCCGCCATATCTATGAAATTGTTATTACTGCAGAAGAATCCTTTTACAGCAACGAAGCATTTCCTCCTCAGAGCTGTGCCCGTTATTCTCCAAAACATCATACAAACATTAATACATCTACTGGATGCCTGCAAGAAGATCTGAGTTTTATTGCCACAAGCTTGCTGAATATGTGAAACAAATCCTTTAATTTCTCTGTTCTTCAGTCTGCCCACCTGTCCATAAAACAGGTATGGACCCGACTCAGTGGTATCGCCCTGCTGCTTGCTGTTTGAAATGCACTGGGAGACTTCTCACAAACGCAGCTGAAGGTGAGAAAGAAGTGTCACTGCCTCAACACAAGAAAACACAAAGAAGTGGTATAGAGGCAGAAATGCAGACAACATTCATACAGCAGTGAGCAGCAGAACAAATAAACAATCAGCTGAGTTCTTTGACCACTGCTCAGCTCTGATGCACTGCACAACCTGTAAATCATTAGCAGCTGGTTTCACAGGGGCAGTTTAATTAAGGAAGAATAGAGCTCCTAGAAGAAGGGAGCTTCAAAACATCTCTGTCCATGGGGTCACCTCAGAGCTGCCTCTCTCTCACCTGCCAGGAGGAAACACACCTACAGGGAAAATACACATCACAAAATGTCAACTAAGTCATATGGTTCCTGTTCTGATGTGATTGCATCTGAGTTGAAACACTCCTTAGGGCTCTGCAGGTGCTTTCCAGATGATGCTATCTGTGAGGCAGAGTCAGCACTAATTCCTGGCTGCAGTGTTATATGGAGAGCAGGAAAGACATTTCAATGAGTATTCAAACCACCCACATTTAAGCAACTAGCAAGTCTCCTTCACCCCACCACCCACCAAGAGGGAAAAAAAAGCCCAAAAAACAAAAACCCTGACATCTTTCCTCACTAAGCACAGAAGGAGCCTCAGGCATTTGCTGACAAGGCTGGGTATCCAACATTGCCTTTAGTACCAGGCAATATTTCCACTGAGGGAGAGGGGAAGATGCACCGCCCTGCTCTCCTCACTGCATGTGAATCCTGCTGAATAGATGATTCAAGCCACAGTGCATTTCCAAGACGGACCCTTCCATTATCTACCCCACAAGAACTCTGTTAGGGCCACAGAGATGATGAGGGGCCTGCAGTACCTCCCTTATGACAAAAGGCTGAGAGACCTGGAGCTGTCCAGCCCGGAGAAGAGCAGACAGAGATGGGACCTTATCAATGCTTATAAATACCTAACGGGTGGGAGTCAAGTGGGTGAGGCCAGGCTCTTTTTGGTGGTGCCCAGCGACAGGACAAGGGGCAACAGGCACAAACTGGAACATAGAAGTTCCACATGAACACGAGAAAAAACGTCTTTACTTTGAGGGTGACAGAGCACTGGAACAGGCTGCCCAGAGAGGCAGTGCATTCTCCTTCCCTGGAGATATTCAAACCCACCTGGACGCTTTCCTGTGCACCCTAATGTAGGAAACTGCTTTAGCAGGGGGTTGGACTGGATGACCTCCAGAGGTCCCTTCTAACCCTTACGATTCTGTGATAGGAAGGTAACAGGGCAGGCACACTTAGGAGTGGCCACTGTGACAGAATTGGGTTTGCAGAACATCTCACACAGGCTTTCCTCCATCCCAGTCCAAACCTTTGACAAAGGCAGAAGAGAGAAATTACTGTAATTCTGACAGTCTGGATTGATTCACCAAGCTTCAATGATTGTGCAGAGCCTGAGTTTGTTGGCAAAAGAGGAAGAGAAACAGAAACTGGCATCAGAACAGGACAGAAGTCACTTCTGGAAGCCAAATCACCACAGGGCTACAAATGCCACGTGAGGATAATCCCAGCACTTCACCAGGGCTTTGCAGAGGAAGATTGCTCACTTTCAGCTTGCCTACTGTGCTTTTTGTCTATGATTTTCCCAGTCATATATTCAGGTTTCATGTCTTTTCCCTTCCACTGCGCTCACAGAACGTTGCTTCCCATTGCTTTGTGTCAAGATTTGGAGGAAAACAAAGGTCATTTAATCCCTGATGCACTCTGGGCACACCCATAGGGACTGTAGTCCCATGATGAGGTCAATGAGAAGGCCACTCAACTTTCTGAAGTTCATGAACACAAGACCTAAAAACCTCAGAGAAATCCCTACCAAAATGCAGTATCAGCTAATACTTCTAGTTATACTGCCACCAATAGCATCTAGTAACAAAAATAAGAAAATCCCTATTTGTTACCAGCTTAAAAGCTAACTCACGGTTTACATGACCGTTTAACATGGGCTCAATCTTGTTAGTACACAGCTTTTCTGGATCCGTGGTTGGCAGCTGCATACATCCACAAAAACCCCTTAGGCCATTCTGACAGCTGTTCATGAAGATTAACCGCCCTCCCTTTCATGCCTTCTGCATGAAAAAGTGCCAACACCTGTTTTTAACCCACAAATCTCTCTCCCATATCTAGCCAAATAATAGTCAAATATTTAAATTTACCTTCAACGTGACAGCTCTGTTATACTCAGTATGAAATGCACCGTCCCTGTTGAACAAGGAGTGGGGAATAGTGTTAACTTAGTAACATTGCTGGAAATCATACAGCTCCCTCACTTCTCACTAACCAGAATAAAATTACCCTGCCAAAGCCACAGAACTGAGCAGAATTTACACCACAGCAACTTAAGGAGAGGAAAGAAAGGGAAAAGTGAGGATGAAGGGAGAGTGCAGAACAGTGTCATGCAGAGAGGTCTTTAGTAAGTAATTTCATCTCTGACACTTTAACAATAAAATTTATCAAAGCATAATCTTTGGAGATGCAGCTGCTCAGTGTCTCTTACATTTACAGTACTTCCACTACTATTATTTTCAGGAAGAAAATATCTTGCTCTCTCACTACATCTGTGTTTCTCCAAATATTTCATAAAGTACTATCCCAAGTCAGAAAAGCAAGCAGAGTGGTGAAGCCAGTTGTCCAAGGCACATGCCAGTAGGCAAGTGACAGAGACAGCAAGAGATCCAACCCCAGCCATCAGCCCTGTGCAATGGGTAGTTTCAGTCCGTCGGGCACCTCTCCCACAAGCCCAGCTTGTGTTTTTAGTGTACTCTCTTCAACAGCAGAATAAATTTATCTTAACTTCTGCTACAACACATGCTTCCAAACTGAAGAAACAGTGAGCAATTTCACATATCAGAGGGCACAGTAGAAATAACTTATGCTGCAGCAAAATGGAGCTGCAAGGAGAACAAACGGTCCTAACAGGGGCATCAACAATTAGGAACTACAAATCCCAGCCCAGCACTCACTTATAATGGAGTAATTCCACTCCTTTCTCCTTTGAATTAGGATCTACTTTCATCTTCTTGCATAATTTTCGGCTTTCAGTGTCACTGCAAAAAACACATATTGGAAGAAAAATGGTTACAAGAAAAAGAAATCAAAAGCATTAAGCTCTGAAAACTCATTGTTCTGATTCCTCGACAGCAATTACTAGCACCTAACGGTTACTTAGAAGCTGCTCAGCTAAGTTTTTGGGACAAGCCAATTTAATTCCACAGTTTGCGAGGTCAGTACGCAGCAGACTGTGTCTTAAAGCCATATGCCAATGCCAGGCTCCAACCAGCAGAAAAGGAGTCCATTCTAGCATGTCCAAGCACCTCAGCTGACCTTCTGTCCAAGGGATTACTATAAAATTTAGGAAGTCAACATTCAAGAAGACCATTATCAATAGCGTGGTGGTTAAAGAGCACTGTTTGTGAAAAGATTCAAAGACAAAAGCTAACCTGCGTTTTGGATCTGGCAGAAGATAGAAACAAAACATCTTCATGGTATCTACCCACCCAGATCACAAGTGGCCAGCCTTAAAAAGGTCCTGCAGAAAATAAAAAACAATCCAACTTTTGGAGCCTCAAATCCAGCAACCCCATTCACTCTCGGTATGGGGGACGCGTCCTGGAACCACACCAGGCAAGCAGAGGGCAAGAGGTGGTTTTCAAACTGAAAAGGAGTGAAACATTTCCAGCACAACCCAGACTAGGCTGAGTTAAAGGGCCAGGGGAGAAAACTGCACCTTTGGTTAGGTGGGCAGGTAGAGGGTCTTTGTGGGCTAACTGCTGTCCTACACAACACAGAAGTACAGCTGTAAGGCTCCTTCAAGCTGAAGTGAATATGAAGTCAGGCACAGAGCTGGGGAGATGTGTGGAACAGTGAGCTACAAAGAGAAGAGGACGATTCACATTGATGAGACTATCCTTTGCATCGACAAACAGCAAGATTAAAAAGCTTGGAAACTTGTTCCCAGCAGAGGACAACTTGTACTTTTTGTGCAGATAAATCAATTTAGAAAATGAAAACACTGAAAACCCATCAAGTTTAAACCAATTAGAGACACATTAGAGACAACAAGATGCAAGGGTTGCAAGGGCCCCACCAAATTAAGGGCCGCTGCCAGCACTGGTGCTAATTCTCTCAATGTCCTCCAGCTGCCTTGGAACAACCAGCAGGAAGTTTGCAGTGTGCTGCAAATGAGAGCACGCCTTTGTGGAAATTTCCCAAATGGTTATTTTTAGATGGAAGCGAGGAGGGGAATACTATGGAAACATGCACCAAAATCAGAATATGTTACAGTGAAATGAGCATTTTAAGGAACTAATGAAGCATACAACCACTTCACCAGCAAGGAGAACCTGTAGCCCCTATCATCAAGAAGCACGTTTCTCTGAGGAGTGCTACTGAATTTGTCAGTTCTGCACTTTCAGACCACAGGCAAAGCCAGTCGCTGCAGCCCATAAACACCTCTTGCTTCTCCAGGAGGCTGGAGACCCAAGCCTGAGAACACAGCCCATTTCCTTTGGTCTGCTGCATTTGTTCTCCTCCGACTGCAGCAGTCCCCACAGACCCCTGCTCAGTGAGCAACACAAACATCCCTCCATGCTACCAAACCAGGTTCCAATCCCAGCAGCCGGGATGTGGAGCTGTGAAGAGAAAGCCTGCAACAACATCAAACCCAGGAGCAGTCCCATGGGCTAAACCTAGGGGGCTCAAGGGCCAACAGATGTCAGGAGGTAGCACAGCTTCAGGCCACCCTCTGCATGCCCCTGGATCTGGCAGGACGAGAAGACCTTGTGGCACTGCTGGAGTTAACTGTCTGGCAGGCAGCTAATGTCAGCCCATGTTAAGGCCAGTTAACATCAGTAAATACTGTTGCAGGCACTCCCAAAAGTTTCCAGGATATATATCTGTGGCAACCTCAGCCTTGTCAAGAGTAATATTAGAAGGTGCAGGGGGAGGAACAAATGTAATGACGAATACCTGCCTCTGGCAACATGTTCTGTCAAACCCTGAGACGTGCTGACAGGTTCTGGCACGAGCAGAGGACCAAAATGGGCATCAAGACAATTCTGTTCCCAGTTCTTCCATCAGTGCAATTTCAAACCACAGACAAAAAAGGAGACTTTTTCCTTGTGTATCAGTTAGAGATCTGAAGGCTTACTCATCTTTAAGTTCTGCAAGGTTTATTGTTGGAAAAGCCAGAAAATATTACTATTGAGATGCACCTGTAAGCAAGCCACTAGCAACTGCTAGCACTCCAGCTCCTACCAATTCCCTTCCTGCTTGCATGAGCTTCTATTAAAAAGAAAAGATAACAACAGCTGTTTCACTGGGAGGACCAGACTCTGCCCTGCTCTCAGGATTGCTCTGTTTGCAGAGATCCATGTAGCTGCTTGAATGCACATGCATTATCACAGGAAGGCAAGCAGCAGTTGGCTCCAGTCTGTCTCTGGCCGTCTGCTGGGCTGATTGTCTGCACCAGTGCATTGGGAGCTCAGGCTGTTTACGCAATCTATATGCACTGATGCAAGGGATGGGAGAGGAGCAAATTCCCCAAATAAGAAATCTCTAAATATTTATCAGCAATTTTTTCATGCATCAGTGCAGATTTTTGCACATGCCAAACTCACCAATTCACGTCTTACTAATGTTTCTTTGGAAAAGGCAAAAACGACGTGCAGGAATGGCAGAGATGGACCCATCCTGATTTTTCTTCTGCTTTCAATCACAGCCAGGCAAAAATAACCTGCAAAGAGCCATCCCGCTCTGATATCACTTGGTAATGACCATTATCCTTAATAAGAGTAAATATCAACACAGACGCAGCCCCTGCTCTGAAATTTGCCTCTGCTGGCTCTCAGCCAACAGTCTCTCTCTCTCTCTCTCTCTCTGAGATGAGCTCCTCAACTCTCACATGGGAGAGGGTAATTAGGACTCCAGCTCTTACAATTTAATTATACCACTTGAAGAGGCAGTTAAGAGTTTGTTACAAGGGCTGAAGGTGGAAGGGGAGGCGGAGTATCAGCCCTCTACACCCACGCCTAGGCACTCCAGACAAGGTACAAGGGCTCAGGAAATGCTGGCTTGAGGACAGGTCAGTGACGTGCCCCCTGCAGCTGTCTCGGCTGCTGCATGCCATTTCTGCCCAGAGCAAGTTGGACCTAGCAGGTCCCTCCTGCGCTCCCGCTGAAGGGGTCCCCACAGTGCTTGTGGCAGAACTGCCATTAATCCAGCTTCGCCCTATTGCACCCTACGTGCAGTGCTGCGAAGGGAATGAAGTCAAACCTTCAGCAAGGCAGCAGCACGGCATCTCTCCTCTCCCACAGGCAGGATCCCCACACTATTGCAAAACCAGCCTGGAGCTTCAGAACACCCATTGCTGGAGAAGCAGAGACACGGCAGCTTGTTCAAAAGAACAATAAAATGAAAGGTGCAAGTTGACCTAACTAAGCAAGGAGTCTGAATGACAAGGACAGCACGAGCCACAGGAACACCTCACCCCTTTCCAGGCACATCCCACAACCTCTGCTGGGAGGCCCTTCTGTCATGTGGGGTTGTGATGGAGCTGGCAGAAAGCCCCGATAACAGCACTCCTGCAAACCTCTGGAGTCCCCTGTCAGTGTTAGCGTGCATGAATGATCACTGTGCACGGGCAGCCATCTGCTGCCGGGACGGGAGGAGGGCGAGGGGCTGGCTAAGGAGCTCTGACTGCCTTTGGATCACAGTCAGTGAAGCCAGCACCTGGAAGGGACGTGCTCCCACGGGTGCTCCTCAGGAGTGGTGTGGAATGCTGGTGGGGAGCTGGGGGCTCACAGCCAGAAGGACGGGGATGTGGTAAGAAAACCTGGTGGCAGGGGAAACCCAGAGAAACGGCCTTGCCACACTGCTGCAAAATAATTCAGAGAAGGAAAGAACAGGGACCAGAGCTAGACAGGAGGAATGCAAAAATACAGCACAGGAATTTGGCTGCAATAGGTCCACGCATTTCTAAAAACAAAACAAGTTCAATCTGGATGGATCCTGACTAAGAGACAGTGCCTGAAGTGGCAGTGCAGATACCTACCCTGGGGAAAGTCAGATACTGTCCTGGCAGGTCCTGAAGGCAGCAGGGTAAGGTCAAGCGCCTGCAGCACCATCCTTCCTTACAAGCACAAACAGGACCTGCAGCTGCCTACATGCCTCCTTTACACCGGACTGCTGACCACCGGCTTCTCAGAGAGGTGAGAGAGCAGCCCTGCAGCCACATCAGCCTCTGGGCAGGGAGGATCTGGAAGGACAGTCAAATCCCTGCTCAGGAAACGACAAAACTGCCTTTAAGAGAAGCTCTTGTCTCCTGCTGCCAACATGACAGCACCGAGTGCACGAGCTGTGTGGCCACATCACCTCAGTGGTGCATCTGTAACACTCTGCAACGCAGACTGGACCAAACCTTTTTTGTGACTTGAGTGAGTAATAAATAACACTGTGGCAGCACTGATTTTAAGTACCAAGGTCATGATAGTTTCTGTGCAAGCAAATATCTTGCCTTCCTATAGGCATATCACTTAACCACAGGAACCACAGATGTCTCAGTCTGTAAACAGATTTTATCTGCACATCTCTGCAGCACGGCTCAGCAACACGCACAAGCCATGCTTCAGGCACCCCTGGTGTTCCAGAGACACCTGCAGACCCACAGGACGGAGGCTGTGCTGGACAGAACCACAGCCACTGTCCCAGCAGCTGGAAGAGACGAGACCGAACGGGGAGGAGGAGAGACAGGTGCTGAGAGCAGGGCACTCTGCACACAAAACAAGCCTTTCAGCCCTGGAAAAAGCTTTGGAAGGCACCAACCAAAGCTGCCATCGGTGCTCTCTCTCATAATTGCCTCTGCTGTTTAATTGCTTCCATTCTCTTACTTTATGGTGAAAGCCACCATACAGAGCACAAGCCCAGTGTTAACTTCAGGAACCTGTGATTTCGGAGCGGCCCTCAGGACCGAATTAGCACGCAGGGCTTCCCAGCCCAACACGCTGCCTTTGCGGTGCCCTCTGGCTGCCTCCCAGAGAGCACCCTCTGCAGACAACAGCCTGACGAACATCCTGAGAAAGCACGGAGCTGAGATCCTGCCAAGCAGCTAATTGAGCTTGTGACCCAAAAAAAGCAGCGAGGGGCGTCAGCGCCAGAAATTTCCACAAGCCACATAAAAATAAAAACCACTTTTGTACTCGCAAACATGATGTGAAGGAGGAAGTCATTAATAGTCAGCTGTAGCCAGATTTGCTCCTACAAAGTTAAGGAATCAAAACTGCAATTCATTAGCTATTGAGTGCTGGACAACGTGGCATTCTGACAGCACTCTTTCCAACCATCAGTCCTGGTCTCCAGTGAGGCCTGGGCAATCCATTTACACTGCAGCACCTCGCTGACCAAATGAAGCCAAACAGACCCCTCCAAACCCCACTCTTCCCAGGCTGCGGGCATTGCCCCTGCACCATCCTCCCTCCCCGCCTGCACTGGCAGCTGCTACAGCCTGTGCTGCTCGCAGCACATCCCACTTGTACAGCTCCTCGTATCTCTAATGATCCCAGACCCTTCTGTATCACTCTAAAGACAGATTTGAAATCGGAGAATAAGGGATGGGGNAAGCACTTCTCCAAAGAGCTGTGCTAAGCAGCCGCTGGATAGTAATGGCTTCCACCTACTCGAGCAGCAAACACATCTGCAGCTCTCGGAGCAGACAGCACTACAGTGCTGTGCTCAGGGGTAGGGTTTAGGAAGCAGCAGATGAGCAAAATAGGAACAGGACCCAAGAGAGACGGACACAGAACAAATAAGCACAGGAAGCTTAAAACACAGGATTTGTCTTTGAAAAGAAAGCGGTGCTTTGTCACCATTCTAGATCCCTCATGGAAGTAAACCCACAAAGAAGAAACAACAGCAACAGGTTTCCATAGCACGGAACAAACGAGCTGTGCGCACGATGCAGCAGATGAAACGCTCCAATCTTTTCAGGGATGGAGGAGCACAAAGCCCAGAAAGGGAAAATGCGCTGCTGGAAGGATTAGGACTGGCAGGCTGACAGGGCAGTCTCTCACCTGAGTTTAAGGCCTGATTTTTCCCCCAAAGCCCAGCAAAAAGCCTCTCTGTGACCCACAGGGCGATCTTTGGAGCCTCCTGCTCCCAGCTCTCCCTGAAACGTGCCAGGAATGCAAAGAGGAAAACGCCTGTGCTGTGGAGCCCCAGCAGCACCAATAGAAATGACTCCGTGCCCATCAGTCAATTAGACAGACCGGGAATCTATAGGAATGAGATCAAAATGAAGGATTTTCCCAAAATTCAAACCCATGAGATTAATTCTCACTGAAAGCAAGAGCAAGCCAAAGAGCAGAAAGAAGCCGCAGACAAAAAGGTGACAGGCACAATCAAATAAACCTAATTAAGGAAAAAAATCCTGCAGCATAAGCTCCAGCCCTGCAGAAACTAAGTAATAATGAATGGTACTTCCCATGGAAACATGAATTAGTGAGAAGCACCGGGCAGCACACGTACCTGCACAGAAATAAGGTGTGCATGCACAAGGAGCTACCAAAGGATCTTCTCAAAACACAGAGCACTGTGACACAACCCCAGACTTGTATACAGAGGCACTGCAGTGGATTTCAATTAAGCACTATTTCTGAAGTAGCGCAGTGCACCAGACCAGGCAGGTTTGTGTGTTAGGAACCAGGAGCTTACCTAAAGCGAATTTCTTGAGAATAGAGCGGCACTGCATGGTCACTCTGACCGTAAAACAGAAGGACTTCAAGGTTGTTTGGCATTAACCTCACAGCAGGTTACGAAAGAGACAGGAGGAGGAAGGCATTGGAAATCTATGCTGCAAATGCACAGTTTGCCATTACACATCACACCCACAGAGGGATTACATTGTCAGCATGGCTCTGCCTGCAGACTGCTCCTTAGGGATAGCTGGCGTACCTGCCCCGACCAGCAGCCAACAGACTTCCTCCGGGCTGGCACAAATGCTGCCCACCACCCCCTGCTGAGCAGCCACAGCCCTTCTTTGCCTTTGGGGCAGCTGTAGGAAAAGGCAGAAACGCAGGCACTGCAAGCTGCCTGGATGGAAGGGGCTGCACCCGTGCAAGCACGCTCCTTTCTTCTTTCCATTTCTCTCCCTGTTAGAGCTGGTCATTTTTCCTTGCAATTTCAAAGCTTTTCATCAGCTTTAACATTCAACTGCAAGAAGGCAGATGAGTAGACTTACTCTTATGTAAATCCTATTTTTGATCAGCTTTATAGGAGTCAAAGGAGAAACTAAAGAGCAAAATGACACTTAATGCCACCTGTGCTGGTAGCCTTACTTCCAAAATTCCTCTCTCCTATTCCAAGACATTAAACACATTGATTTACAATTGCATGTGGGTGAAGCCTTTCTGTATCAAAGCACAAGGAAACTACAGATTCGGGAGGGAAGATTTCATTTAAAACTTGGGAACTGGAGACATCCCAGAAAAGACCACGTACCAGACTTAGTCTCTCCTGAACCAGGTGTTTGGACGCATAGCCTCGAAGGGGCTGCTTCACCATCCAAATTTGGGTGGGATGCTGAAGGAAATGCCTCATCTCTATGGCAGGTGTCATAGGGTTGCAACATCTAAAAACAGTTACTGAGGAAAGGACTACAGGAATGGCACAGGACACAGAAGCAGGAAAGTGGGATTCAAACCAACCAAAAATCAGCCAGACATTTTAGCCAGATGGCACTTCCTCTTCCCAGTAGTCTGATGTGCTGGAGCCAAGCACACGAGCAGCAGATGGGAATCACACAGCTTTGTTTATGTTTGAGGCCTGCGGTAAGGAGAACCACACAAGCTTGAACAGGAAATACTTACCCAGAGCCAAAGCAATGGGTGCTTTTTTGTGAATCCCAGTCTACACAACTGGGTGGGAGTTATTGCTAACATCAAACAGACTCACAAGGAGCACTGCACCCAGACGATCTGGTTTGAAACTCCAGAAGGCAGCAATCAGACCCTTCACTCAGGTATTTGATTTCTGGTAAATACCCATGCCAGGAGATCCTGGAGTCCAAGATGTGATTTTCCTCTGTTTGGGAAAATGCCAGTGTCCATCCAGCCCAAGGCTGCCCATCTCACACACTCCCCACGTCTGCCCACCACGGGGTTTTACAGTTAGAGCATCACAAGCGCTGTTTTGCTTTCCTTCCTCTTCCACCTTACCCACACTATTTACACTCTTGTAGATAACTTTGGTCCTCAGCCACCCCACGGTCTGTTGCAAAACCTCCTGAAGAAGAGTAGAGGATAACTTTACATTGATTCCTCTCCAAAACCAGGTCTGAGGAATCGCAAGACAGAACTGGGTCTCTGTCTGCTTTAGAGACAAGCAACAAAAATTTTTGTCTTGCACTCAAGCACTAAGTTCTTCCCACTGTGTTCACACACACAACACTTTGTGCCTTTTACTCACCAGCACAAGCACTTGCTAGCAGGAGTCTGTTTTACACAGAATCCCTTCCATTTTCAAAATCCCTATCAGCCTGCTAGTAAAAATAATTCCATAAATAATCCAGCCCTCTGCTCGATTCCATGCCTACCTAACAGTATCTGAACCTGCTGAATGAGCAACACTCATTTGTGCTGCTGTAGCATTTTCCAAAGTTCTCCAAACTCTCCATAAACGCTGACTAATGAATCAGGCAGCATTTATCCAGCTGCTTGGCAAACACAGATACTTTTTTTTNAGGAATGAACAGCAGAACAACAGTGACTGAACAGCAGAGCTGGGAACAGAAGCTGGGACTCCCAGCTCTTGCGAGGGGTGTCTCCCTGAACTTGAGTCCCAAACACCTGCTCTTTGGAAGACTAACCCATCTCTCCTGGACAGAGATGAGACCAACATGCAGCACTGGGTCCTACCCATGCTACCAGTTACCATGAGCTCAGCAACAAAGCACCAGGTTTTACAGGAAGGAAAAGAAACCATAGAACAGCTCATGTTGGAAGAGACCTTAAAGTCCATCCAGTTCCACAGCCCTGCTGTGGGCAGGCTGCCACCCAGCAGCTCAGGCTGCCCAGGGCCCCATCAGCCTGGCCTTGAGCACCTCCAGGGATGGGGCATCCACAACTTCTCTGGGCAGCCTGTATATAGAGAAAATAAAATAATTAAAAGGTAACAGAGAGCTCTGTTTCAACCCATAATGACAAGAAACAGCTACCACACAGGAGACTACATCTCAGCAATTTTCTATCATCTCTCACAGCTCTCTTCACTCAGCATCAAGCATCTCAGTGAGGAATTCCTAATTAAAACGTGGAAAGGCAAGAATAAAACATTTTTGTCATGCCGTCTGTGTCTTTTATTCATTATTGAGCTAACTTCATCTTTAATTACGTCCAGAGCCCCATCAGCTATCTCAGCACAAAGGAGCAGAAGGCAACCACTCTAGTGCTGACTGGGCAGCACAAGAACCAAGACAGACCCGGCACTTCCCAGTCCCACACCCCTGAGCCCAGGTGCTCTAGGACCTCTGCTATCCTGCAGCAAAGCCACAAGCCAAGCAGCAGCCTCCTCTCCTCCACACCAACCATCGTGGCAGGAGACCCAGCATTTTTCCCCCCGAGTGTGCTGAAAATCTGCCTCCCTGCTGCTCCTGAGACCCCTCAGCCTGGACATGGAAGCTTGAGCCCAGCCTCTGTCTCAGCTCACAGACTCAACCAAGCCATACTGCTGAGACTTAGCAATTAATAATTATTTCCATCAGTACAGCAATATGTTCTTTCTTTCTCCTATAAGGGAGGAAGGGGAATTACAAGCAAAACAGAACAAGAATAAACCAACAGCGAATAAGGAAAAGACTGCTGTCACTGCCACAGGGAAGCAGGCACAAACCACCGCTCTGCATGCACAGCAGCTTTGCCAGTGCTGGGATCTGCAGGCAAAGAAGTCCACTACAGAGGGATGTGAAGAACAAAGCCATCATTCCCTGCTAAATGTTACTGCCAAACGAGCCATTTCTTTTCAATATTTGGGAAACAAATTGAGCTTGTACTGTAAATACCCCTGCATCTGTGTGCTGTTTGTTTCAGCACGAAGGCTTGCAAATCCGCCTCGCAGCACACTTGTACTGGGAGAGCGGCCTGAGAGCCTCTGGCAGGACTCAGCTGTTCCCAGCCTTACAGCCAGCCCTTTGTGACCAGTGACAGACAGCAGCACTGCAGCCTCTCACGTTATCATTGGAATGAGGCAGGCAGCAGTTTGCAGCCACATGTATTAGAGAAAAGAAAGCCTTAAGGGGAAACAAAAACTCAAGGAAAAAAAGTTCTAAAGTCATCTCAACACCAAGAGATGGATTTCAGAATGCTCTAGAAGTCTAACAAGCAAATCAACCACAAAACTTGGTTCAGGCTCAAGCCATTTGTTCTTTGTATGCACCAAGACCTCCCTGGCCATATGCCACCTTCCTGCTCCACGGGACAGGCTCAAGAGCTGTGAGGACACCTCTGCAGGAGACAGGGACAGAAGGAAAGCCTCTGACAAAAATCCAGCCACAGTTGGACAGACCATCTATTTTTCCCAGGTTCTTCCCAAATGAGCAATCTGAACACGCACTGCTCAACCCTCAAAGAGAGAACTCTGTCTTTTGCCCTGTTCACAGCACCCTGCCCATAGCCCGTCACTCAGCAAGTAGAAATATGGTCAGGATATTACTGGCACCAAAGCAAATTTTGGGAACCTATGAATCTGTTCTCACATCTTCCAAGCTCTTATAGTGTGACCTTCATCAGGCTGCCTCACTGGCTGGGAACAGCTCTCCTCTCGTTAAGGACAGGAAGCTTAACTTGGCATGATGGGGAACTACTAAGATGAAAATCACAAGGACCAAGCTTCTTACAAAACGTATTAAAGCACTCCCTGGAGGAGATCTTAAATACATCAAGTAACTTCCTTAACAAAGTCTGGTTTAGATGACAACATTTGTAAAGAAAGAAAAGGGAGAGTGTATTAGGGTGTGAGTAATTCAAGTTTATTTTACAGCAAAAACAAGCAATGCCTTTCCCTCCCCATCACCATCACTTAACAGTTCAGTCTCTGTTCCTGAGCTTCTAAGTGCCAGTACTTCCCTGGATTTCAGATGGAAGCCCTAAACACTGAATCTTTCCTTTCCCAAGCCAGAACTGAAGTAAATCCTGGAGATTTATTGCAAGCTATTGGTTATTGCTTAGTTGCATTACAGCAGCATTTTGAAGGGCCAAATGGCCTCATCACTCAGCAGCCGTACACACACACCATGTGCAGAGTAAGCAGCAATCACACAGTGCAGAGGTGGCCTAAAACAAAGGGAAAACAAAAGATGGAGAAAGGTGAAGTGACCACTCCACAGCCACAAACGGAGCTGATGAGAGACTAAAGGCAAAAACCTGGCCCAGTACCCTATTCACCAGCCCTCATTACTAACACCATTAAGTTGTTCAATGGCACTTCTGTTAGAAAAGGAGACAGGCTTTCAGAGATGGGCCAGATCTCCACCTGACTCTCTTCTTCAATGTCAATACACATTATTTCCTGGCTATTTGGCAGGTGGGAACAGGCTCAGGCTTCGCTGACCCCCAAGGAGCAGCCCTGTTCTCTGCCAGCTGGGGACTTGGACCACAGAGCTGAAGATGTCCATGCATTTGGACCAGCCCAGCAGAATGCAAACAGGAGGCAGCAGCACAGGGCTCCACGGAGAGCAATCTGTCCAGCGGCAGGGAGACCAAGGCAGGGTAACCACCACCAAAAGCACACTACCTTGGAGTCACCAATTAGTTATTCTAGGTCACTACTTGATGGATGGAGCCCGATTCCCAAAAGTTTTAAAGGGAGCAACACAATTTTCAGAGTCAACAGATTTGTGCACAGTGTACAATGGTTCAATTGTAATTGCAATCCACCCAACCACACAGGTAGGCAGCAAGCTGCTCCTCTGCAGATCAGGGAATGGAATTTGCTACCTGCAGACAAAGCTCTTGAGCTGCAGAGGCAGAGAGGCACTATGATGCACAAACCAAAACCACAGGCAGTGAGTTATTGGGCAGAACCACACTGGAGGCTTTCAGATCTGCAAACCAGAAAGCACACACCTGTCCATTCCACCCCACAGAGACAACCGCTTACAAAAACAAGTTTCCCTGTCTTCACATTAAATACCGCCATGACCCTACAAGCACAGAGGAAGTTAATTAGAAAAAAGCATGTTTTACTGAGAAACAGAAATGGGTGTGCACTTTGAAAACCCAACAACCCTATTGCACATGGAGCATGTGCTGTTGGAGCAGAACTGCACTGCCTTCCAGTTGAGGCGTAACATGGGATTGTTCCTCGCCCTGCTGCAGGGAAGCTGGAGCAGAGTTTCCATGCTCCATGCCCCCCATGAAACGCAATGCCATAGCTGGCGTCTCCAGCTTTGGGCTAAAAACATAATGTCACAGAAGTGACAACAGCCATAGGGGAAAAACAATCTCCCACCAACCGCACAAAGGAAGAAAGATGGCAAGACATAGGCTCCCTGAGGTCATGAAGAAACTGCACAGTGATGTGGGTTCAGCTGCAGGCAACAAGTTTCAGAGCTACCAAAAGAGCTGAGTCAGCAATAAAAGTCAAAAGGAAGAGTGGGAAAAAACAGAAAAAACAGCACGTCACATACCCACAGTCTATCCAGCTTATAGTTCCTCGTCCTTTCACCTCCTGGGCCACGCTGGACAGCAACCTGAGTGAGCTTTCTGCAGCAGCAGCTGGAGGAAACAAAAATAAAAAAAGTCACCAACAGCATTATTCCTCCACACAGAAAAACACAATGGTGCATTCCTTTGTTCTGAAGCACTGGAATAACATATTCTCTAATCTGAAGAGATCAGGAAGAGAGGGATCAGTAAAATCTTCTGTAAACTAGAAAGAATGCTGGCTGCAGCTGAAAGTGGGTGGCTCCTTCCCTCCCCACTCCCCCTGAGCACACAAACTCATACCTCCATGCACTCCCTGACCTATATTTATAGGGCTATTCCGTGTCCTCTCCCGCAAACCAGCTTCCATCCCACACTGCCTTTTTCCTGTGGCTGAGCACAAACCGGTTTGCACCGCTGCCTGCTAATTAGAGCACTTCATTAAGGACTTCCATCAGCTCTAAGGGCAACTCATTCAGTGTCTCTGCCTGCCCCAATTCCATCCCCATAATACATACCTAATAACAGGCTCTCATTCGCATAATAACCCTGGGAGATACCCAGACCAGGGGTCACAGGGAGCTCAAAACTAAGAGTAGAAAGCACCCAGAAAAGCTCCTTCCAAAAATTGGCTGCACTGCAAACATCCGAATGAGATTTTTTATAACACGCCATGTGAAGATTTTGTAAAACACTTCCATTCCAAAACATTCTTACAAACGTTATTAAAAATAAACAAAGAAGAAAAATGGGATGAGAGCTCAGGAAAGAAAAACAGTCTGAAACAAGTACCAATTTCCCAAAGTTTCTAACAGGGACTGTTTCCTGCCTTGATAAACAGAAATCCTGGAATTACCTTACCTGCTGCTGGTCCACCACTAGATCAACTAATTGAGTATCAGAGTGGGTATACTGGGTCAGATCAAATGTCGGTGTAGACCAATAACTTGCCTCTAACAGTGGAGAAAGTGAAGGCCTACAGCCAGAGCAGACAGCTAGAGCCAGCAGGTAGTGACAGTTCCTCTCACATAATTTCTAGTTGTTAGAAATTTTTATCCCAACAATCTCCTGAGGCAGAACCAGCTTCCTTGTATTCGACAACCTCTGTGGGCCTTGATGGGCCCACTCCCATTGGCTCTCAAGGAACTCCTACCCCCAGGTGCTGGTGACACACAACTGTGCTCACGCACAGCTGCCACCTCTCCCCTACGCAGGGATGCGGACACAGGGGAATTCTTCCTGTGCACTCAGAGCACAGCAGCTTGACAAGCTCCCTTTAAAGACAGAGGGCAAATTAACACAAGCATTTGGGATCGGACAGACCCATCCCATACAGCTCGCTAGCTGAGCAGCCCTGGCAGCCTGAACTAAATATTCCTGTAAGTGAGGACATCTCCCGAAACCAACACATTTTCTGCATGAGATAGGAATGCTCATCTAGCTATGCTCAGCTGAGAAGCAAAGCCTTGTTTCAACAGCATGACCGTTGTTGGCCAATTGCTCACCACAGCTAGAGGGTATGTATCTGGAATTAGAATTTCATCTCTGTATTCCCACCTCCCCCCCTCCCTTTTTTCTTATCTGGGTGACAGTTATGCAAGAGCTTTCTAATTGTGCAAGGATCACTGTGTGAGGAAGAAACATTAATCCCACAGCCAGCTCTGCACGCGGCGCTTTAGCCTGCTAAAACCAACCAATTAAATAATAAAAACAGAAAAAAGAAATCTCCACAACAGGCTTTTTGAACGATGCCCATAGGGCAACATTTATTTGATGAGTGTCAGAGCCAAAGCGTTCTGGTTGTGCTACTAAAAATCAAAGCAACCACCACTTAAAGTATTAAGCGTAAAAAGAGAATTTTCCCTTTAAAAAGCTGAATAATACAGATGCCTTTTTTTTTTTTTTTAATTTAAAGCGTTCCTTTCAAAATCAAAGCGTTAGAAACTCTTTTCTGACTTTCACTTTGAACCTGTTACTGCAAAACCATTGTCCAAGTTTGAGCACTCAAAGTTTCCCATTAGAACAAAACGCAAATATTTTAACCCAAATTGTCACACCTATCATTTTAACTCTCTCAGAATAAGTCTGTTTCTAGGAAACAAAGTTAACTATCCCAGCATCTACACGTTTTTGTCTGCAAAATTCTCTGATGCTGGGGGTGGGGCCAAGTCCCCACACACAGCTCTGGTTTGCCATCCTACTGGTGTGACTGTCTTTGTTCGAGGTAAGACCACTGTGACAGGTAAGAAAAGGAGGGCTCAGCCCCCCAGGCAGAACTTTATCCTGCACCACTTGTCCTGCAGGAAAGAAAAGGAAGCAACAATATAACAACACACCCAAACAGCATGGGTTTTTCTTCCTGCCCTCCAATGGCTTCCATGTCCACAACAGTACTCTGCACCTCTGCATGGAACTTAATGCTTCTTCCTTTCACATGGTGCCACAAACAAAAAGAAAAGGCACACCAGAAATCACCACAACAAGCAAGGTGACCAAGGTACAAGAGGAGCAGAACACAGCAGAAGGAAGAGCAAACAGATATAAGCAAGAGTGAACAGCTAGGAGAGCCCAAATGAGAAAGCAGGCAGCAAAGAGATCCAAGGGGACAGGTGGCATGATGTGAAATGAGCCATTTTCTCCCTCTTACACAAGCAGCTCATTTTTTATTTTTATATTTTGTTCATTAGAGTTGAAAGACAACCGTGGGACATCCAAAGCTGTCAAAAGCAAAGACGAGCTGATTTCAGGACTATAACTATTCATTAAGCCTTTCAGTGCCACCAGGAAATCAAAACTTGCAGACTATTGCACTAACACACCAGAAATCTGACTGATAGCTTTTCTGAGCAGCCATTTTTGGACACAAAGCCAGAAGGTACATTTTTGCCAACGTGACAGAGCAATTAGAAGATCAAATTAAGAAGCCTCTTCTATCTTGAGACATCAGGAGTCTCTGCAGTAGAGCGAAGAACATTGCTGCTAAAGAGGCCCTTGTGCTAGACCTTACAGTCATGCAAGGTAACACTGAGCAAGCAGTGAGGACAAAGAGCTCCGTCACTTGGGTACATACACACAGATATTCACAAACACACGCACCCTGCTGGGGTGAAAGACCCGTGTCATTCAGAAGGGAAGGAGAACTCACCAGATTTGGAATACAGCACTAGCACGTTGTTTCGCGTCCTGAGAAGCTTCTTAAAGTCCTTGTGGTCACTTATTTTTTCTATGAGCGGAGACAACTTCAGTGAGTATCCAAACGCCAGCAGGAATGCCTACAGGGAAACAAAGCCAGAAACATTAGGAAGAGCTTCCACGCTGAGAAACAAAACACAAACCGCTTTTGAAATTGCCTTGATCTGTTGCACAATCTTGACATGTGCTGCCTTAAATAAGCTATTATATTGATTTGAGCAGCAAAACAAATTAACAAAAAAAAGTCATAACCACAATTTACTGGAACTGGACCAACACCCCTCTCAGCAAGCAAACACGAGTGGAAAGACGAGGTACACCTAGCTTCAGGAAATATGTTTTCAGTTAAGAAGTCACCATCCCCTTTCAGAGTTTATTCCTTAGGATTTTAGATAAACATTCCTATGTAAACTTAATCTATTGTAACAGAGAAGTTGCAAAACACCACTGGAAAAGTCCTCCTGCCCCCAGCTCTCAGAACACTTTCAAAACCCAGCCAAGCACTCTCACACCCTACAGAAGGCAGGGAGAGCCATGCAGGTAAAGAGCTAGCCCGAGCTCACACAGAGCAGACGAAGGAAACAAAACCAGGATTTCTAACTAACTGCGTCCGCATGACAGCGCTCAGAGCCACAGCCCAGGCGTCCCCCCGAGGGGACGAGGCTTCAGCCCCCCACCAGCCATACCCATCTCGGTGCCTCTGCCACGAGGTCAGGGTTGGATCCTGCTGACCACACTTCCACTGTCCTCACAGGCATGGCACCTGGTCTCCCTGCATCTCAGTTCTGCATCTGAGCAAAGAAATCATTTCTTCTGTGGCGTCTTCTGGTCTATTTAAAATCACAGCTGCTCCGGAGCAGAATTTGTCTTTTACTCTGCCATAAAGTAAAACTAGCAAAGCACAACCATAACCTCGGCTGGGGCCTCCACTGCTCGTTTGTACAGCCATAATCTTCAATAATAATCTTATCCATCAGGCTGCACCGCCTCCCTTCTGCACAGTAATGAATTCATACTAATGGAATGATTATGGGAAGCTTAGCTAGAGAAATTATCTGGTTTACATTCACCTTACTGTAAAATCTTAACACTTAATTGCTTGGCTAAAAGCTTCCGTTCATTCGCCTAACACACACAAGAGGTTCAACGTTTCCTTAATTACTGGGCTAATTTTGATCACATCTCAATCCAACTGGGCTGTAAAACCTGCGTCCAGGCTGGATGGGAAGACGCAGGGCCCTGCTCCTCGCAGCCCGCAGCACACAGAACAAGGCACGCAGCCAACCCCGGCCAGGAGACGCAGCCCCAGGCATCCCGCCTCACTACGAGCCCAGTTCTTTGCTAACACCGAGGCACAGAAACAAAACCTGCACCTATGGAACACAGTTTTAAGCACAAGAAGTTTTGTCACAGGTGTAATTAGGAAGTGCATGCAAACAGCTGAGCTGGAATCCTCAAAGCAACCTCAGGACATGCTTGGGAGAAGTTGCCTGGTCCTCTCAACCCAGCTGTCCAGAGCTCAACCTTCCTACTCCAGGCTGAGGAATGCCAATCACTTGTGCGTTTCCTGAGAGAAATACGTGGTGCTGCCAATCAACGCTGACAAATACGCTTGTGCGAAGGTGACACAGGCATTCAGATTCATGCTTAGCACTCGCTGCAGGCAGGAGCTTCACAGGAAGGATTAATCTAACACGGACTTACGAGCAGATCTCTTTAATCCTGAATATTTTTTAAACACTCTTCTTTCTCCACAACTTTTTGTGATTATCCAAGTATCTTAAAGTTTTATTCCTAATCTTGAGTTACAGGAGGCTAAACCTAACCCCACTGAAACCAGGGATGGACACGGAAAAAAACAACACTGAAGGCTGTTCCCTTGGTCTAGAAAATTGCAGTTCAGTGAGGAGATGTAGGTATGCACTCACTGTTGATAGGAAAGAGTTGGAATTAAAAAAAAAAACAAAACAAAAAAAAAACCACAAAGGCCACTTTCAACATGACACCAAAAGGCATTATGAACTTTGTTTAAAGCATCCATACAGTTCTACCCACCGCTCGGATGCACGTGTATTCTGTCTTTTCCAGATGGAAAGGCTGCTTGGGCAATTTTAGAGGTTTTCTTTGTTGTTGTTGCTGTTGTTATGATTGGCAGAGCTAGAAACCTTCTGAAAAATTGAATCCTGGAAACAGTGACAGCTTTAGCTACTGCCTTGCCTCTAACAGAAAACACACTGCGCCGGTGGGACTGCAGGCACTTCAGGGGAAAAGCACGACACATGGCAAATACCCACTGTTACCTCCCCCAATTTCTCCCAAGTGCCACTACATTACTCACAGTTTAACTGCAGCACCCCTCCAATGCTCCTATTGAGGACAAAACCTGCCATGAAAGGCATTGTGCACACAAGCACGTCTATCAGCCCCGCTCAATAAATCATCATCTCCCTTTAATTAAGATTAATGTTGCAGCCTTTTTTGTCACAAACCCCAAAGGACCTAAGCTGGAGGCACCCAGCTGGCCAGGAGTGCCCGGGCTGCACACCTCGGGCAGCAGCAGCAGCACCAGCAGGTTATCGGCTGCGCTGAGTTCACGCCTTCCAACAAGCATTTGCATTGCACTGTGTTCGCAAACTGGTAAGAATTCAGTAGTTACAGCAGCAGTTATGCATTCTCCTTCACCAAAACTCAGCATCATACTCGTGCACAGCCCACGGGCAAAGCGGCAGCAAACACAAAGCTCATCTGCATGCACTGTGCCATACAACTTTAGCTGTAAGATGTGGCTCAGGTAGATTTGCTCCAGACATTCTGCCAAGGTATTTGCAGGGAGCTCATCAGCCAGGCAGTGCCGGAGCAAGCACGCTGCTTTCTGTTGAAATCCAGGGCACGGAAGAGGCGAACTCCTATTAAAAAAGAAGAGGTCAAGGCAGGCGTCGGCCCCCCCTGGGCAGGAGGCTCCTTCCAGATGCATCATGAAGTGCTGCGTTCACACGAATGGAACTAACAGAAATGAGCTAAAGCCTCTTCTCACTTGAGCATCCAAACAATTTAAAGTCTATTCACAACAGCTAAGGAAGACTCCAAACACTTTGCCTTAAAGGCTTTCCTCAAGAAGCTGCCAACCTTGGCAGCCTCCAAAGCAGAAGGCATACTGGGACCAGCACCTGCACCATCCCTCCCGAGACCGCCATGCTGACCAGGAGCTGCCGTAGAACTGGCAGAGGTCTGTTCTGTTTCACACCCTATTTGCACAGTGCCCAGCAGAACAGGCCCTCACCCGTGGCTGTCTCTGCGAGCTGCATCCAATACAGCCATCACCCGACAGCCTGGGGTGCAGGGAATTGTGGTGGAGGCCTTCAGGAGAAGGCCTGTGTGAGACAGACTGAAATAAATGCAGACCTGGAGCACTCCTCATCTGCGTGGCTCCCCCAGCTCCTGAGCAGAACAGGAATTTGTTTTCACAGCGCTGGATGGTGCAGGTCACGCACTGCTCAGGATGGCGGTGCTGGAGCCTGGGTGCACCGAGGAGCCCCAGGTAGAACACGGGTGAACCAGATCCCTCACGGCAGCCAATTCAGAACTGCTGAGAGATGCTGCTGTTTGAATACAAACAGGGCACAAAGCCACACGTGCTCCAGCTCTGCCTCTGCTCTTCACATCACAGCCTGTATTTAAATACACAGTCTTGCAAGCTAGGTGGAGGAAGTCACAAAGGTTTAATTTTCCTCTTCTTCCCCCACTTCCCAGCAGCTCCTCGCAGAGCTGCCGAGCACACACAAGTGTCACCAGCAGCGAGGCACTCCGCAACCCCTCTCTGTTAAAACTGCACCCGAGACACATCTGAGCCTTCAGAAACCCAGAGGCAGAGAGAATTACAGGCAAATACCCATTTGCTAATTATTCCCCAGGACTGACACTATTGAGAACGTGGCCATCCCCCAGGCCTTGTTTTCTCAAAATCACCAAGGACCTAAGAAAGCAGAGCTTATTCCTCAAGTTTTCACTCTTCTCTGAATCTCATTTCAGAATGAAAAATGGGAATATTTAAGCAGTCATACGCACATATTTTCATATTTCACATTTATTATTCAAACGAAATGGGATAAATGCTGTTCCCACAGAACCTCGCTCAGTGTGGGACGCGCTGCCCACGAGAGCTCCACAGCAGCACGGTCTCCTGCTAAGGGCAGCAGCACGTCTGGAGGAGAAGTTTTCATCAAGGACAATGAAAGCACACAGTCTTAAAAACAAGACAACACAAATCAAAGTTAACTAAGGAGTAACAGTCAGAGGAGTAGAATTGCATAACAGGCAGAAAAACTATTTCCTATTCTCTTATTTTCACTTCAAGAACTCGAAATATGTATTTCCCCAGACACAAATTATGCTTAAAAAGTACAAATGGATACGTGGCGGAAACAGGGCGTAAGTGCCCGAATCCATATGTCAACGTGCAATTTTTATGCAGGCGGTAACGCCTGCATGTATAATTAGGCAGACAATTTGCACGCTGCTCATCAGCAATAGCTGGGGCGGTGGGAGCGGCGCTGACTGCAGCCCCACTGCTGCTCGGCAGGAACGCGGCCCCGCGCTCAGCCACCGCTCCCAGTGCCTGTTCTTCAGCAACATATTGAGTCGGATTCCTGTCTTAGCTTAATCGCCCACTGATGTCGTTTTCATTTTGGGACAACAGCATTCAACCCACTGTAAATATGGTCAAAGAGTGTCCCTGCGCATATGAAGCAGATTGTGTCTGACAAGGCACTTCATGGGAGTTCAGCTGAAGACCGAGCCTGCCTCGGAATCCCTAGCAGAAATGCAGATCGGAGAATTTAATTTCATAATTGATTTCTTTAGGAAGGCAGCAGCTCACATTCTAAAAGGATGCCTTGCCTGCTACAAGAAAATGGAGGAACGGTGGGAAAAAAAAAAAAAGAAAAAAAAAAGCAAGCAATGCCAAGAACAAGACCAGACCTCGCTTCTTCTTTTCCTGCTCATACCTAAAACAAGCCCTGCACAGGAGCACACACTTCAGAACGTGGGTTTGAAGGCACACCCTGCACTGCAGCGATGCTGCTCTGTAAGGCTGCAGATGAGCCGGGGGCACAGCCAGGCCCCAGGGCACGGGCACTGAGCTCGCTGCACACCCCAGCCCAATGCCACCTCCAGGTGAGAGCAAGAGGAGAACAGATGTGCCGCTCCCTTCCCCTCAATTTGTTCTGGCTTATAAATACAAGATGTTAAATCCAAAGCTCTCTTGTTTACAAGAATCACTGTTTGACTGCAGATGTTTTATCTTCCTTTTTCATCACACAAACCACTCTTGACCTTGTGCAATAATTGCTTGCTTTTCACTCAAGTCCTCCCTCTCCTGCTATTTACATTCAGGGCTGCGCTGCTTTGATCGCTGAGCCATTTGTAACAAATGTCTTCCACGATGGATAGTGATATGTAGGACAGTCCCCCGTTTTCAGTCATGATTAATATCCAAAATAGCTGTAGAAACATTTTAATCAAATCAGTTGAAGGGAGACGGGGTTCTCTCTGTTGCCCAAAGGTAACTCGAGGGAACCAGTGAAGAATTCATTATTTAAAGGAGGGGGAAGAGAACTGCTAACACTTGTTCTCGGTGAGCTACATGGGAGAACACGTTCTTGTTCTGCATATAATCCAGATCGACTAACTCTCACCTCGAGCCATTCAAGGAATAAAAACAATAAGAGAAAGAAAACACCTGCCAGCACCTTGCTGTGATGAGTTATATCCAAAAGAGGCAAGCATCCCAACTCCTTTTGCCCATGAAGGAAGGCAAATTAAAATCCTGACCGAGTGGCTTTGGATTCTTTCAACTTAGCCTGAAGAATGCAACAAATACGGCATTCAACTTGATGCGGTACTCACTGTGTTCACTTTCCAAATATAGAAGACAGCGAAAATACCATGGCGACGTCAAGACTTGACTAGTCTCTACTGTTCATATTGTTCTTAAACACGGGGTTGGAAGGAACACAAGCTGCAGGCATAATAGTCTGTATTAAAGGTGGTTCCAAAGCACCGCGCAGCCAATTAATGGTATGGTCTAGCACTGGTTTTCAAACGCTTCACAAAGGTACGACTGTGCAACTATTTGCTAATTAACAACTGACGGTAATAGGGTCAATTACTAATGCTGACAAAGAACTTTCTCCTGATGATGAACGTGAAGCTATCGCGGGCACCGCTGCACTATGTATGAAAGAAGCTGCTGCTGAAGAAACCTCTCAGACTCCGCTTCTCAACCAGCACCCTGGGATAGCTGCAGGACCTACGGGCACGGGAGGAGCACCAGCCGCACGATCCCCACTAACAGCTGGGTTTTGAAGTTTAAAGAACTCTCACCCAGCACAAGCAGCATGTAGGAGATGCTATAAAAAGATGACAAAACCTCTATTAATGGGATTTAAGAAGAAGAGAGGGGAAAAAAAAACCCTGATACCTGAAAATCCTTAGCACTCGTTATCTTCAAAGCATTGCGCAAATATTAACTAATTAATCCTCACATTTTTCTGCCAGGTGAGAGGCAAATGAGCTTAATTTAAACAGCAGGAGCAGGATTCATGGAGAAAGGAAGAGATCTGTGAGAGGTGAACCAGAGGCAGCGTTTGAGCAAGCTGATCCCAGAGCTGCTCATGGTGCGCGGGCTGCTCTGAGGGAGGGGGAGAGCTGGAGGCTGATCGCCATTCACCACCTAGCAGATGTTCTGCAGGACTCCAGAACCAAAGCCAACAGGCAGAGCTGCATCAGGGCAGACACAAAAAAGATGAGCTCTTACTCTGCCAGCACACAAACCCCAGTGTCCTCCACGAGTGCTACCAGCTTTGCTCACCTAGCAAAGTGCCAGAACTTAAGACCTCCTTTGCTATCACCAGTTTTTTGTGATCCACAAGCTTGAAATGGTGACAGGATCAAGGTAAACCATAACTCACTTCCAAAGCAACTTTATCTGCAACAAGAGATTTAGGGCAATGCCGGCTTGTGGTTCTGGTTGCAAGCTGTATCAAGTTTTTCCATTCATGGATCTTCAACAGAAACTCTGAAGAAAGCTCAGTCTCATTACAATCACTTCACAGAAATGAGGAAACTCCAGGTACAACATCACTGAAAAGCCAAACCAATGGCCAAGAACAGAAGGGTGTCTATGGCCGACTGCCCACAGCAGCGAGCACAGCCCCGGGCAGAGCCACTGCTTCTGGTGACCGCACCACACTTGTGGCAATGTCCCTGCCCTCCTACAGGGAATCTCAGCACCAGTGCCCATGGGTCCAAAATATCATTCTGTAAGGCAGGGAGCTGAATAACAAAACCAGTCCTGAAGCCAGAGTTTGGGTTGGGTTGGGCATGTGAAGAGACAGAGCACAGCCCATGCCACTGGTTTCACAGAACCTTGTTTTAAAGGGGAAACAAAGTGGAAACGGGGGACGATAAGCACGGGATTTCCTCTCTGCTATACCACTGCTCCGAATGCAGGGAGACACTCCGTGAAGCACAAAAACCTGCAGTACACTGACAGGGCATGACGAGACACTCCTGCATTCCAGCCCAAGCCCTGCCATGTGGAGCAGCCCCTGGGCACGGCACAGAGCCTGCCCACACCCTGCCTGCACACCTGCCTGAGGGCCACGCTGTCAGGCTGCCTGCAACACAGACAGCCACATCCAGCCCAGATCCATGTGCCTGTGTCCCTGCTCACCAGAGCACAGCGGTGACATTAGCCGGGCTGCGTTGATTCCACGAGCTGGAAGCCCAGAGTGTTCAAAGCCTTTCTCTGAAGGCACCGCGCTGGAGCACCAGGTCGAGCAGCCCCGTGCTTCCTGACAGCTGTCAGATGGCCAAGCCCTCCTGACTCAGTTTCCCTGTCACTAAGCCAACAGGCAGAGGATTAACTGACCTTTGCCACGCTGCCCTGACATAACATTCCATGGTGTTTGCAAAGCAAAGGCGTCACCAGAGCACGATCCTGCAGGGAGCTGGCTGGGCCCTGCTCACAAAGGGATGGCAATCAAATCATTGGGGAAAGCATAGTTTCACCCCACTGGTATGGAACCCCTTCCCTGCGCCTCTAACAGTAAATTTGGTCCTTCCAGCACAGGCTCTTGGCCAAGTGCTCAACCAAACCAGGAAGCACCCAAACCACGACTTCTCCACAGCTCTGGCTCATTCAAGAAACAAATCAGAGATCAGCACAGCACCTTCTTCATGTGTGCCACCGACCTGCAGCGATGCAGGAGACAACCGAGCACCTTCCCTACGCAGAAGCTGAGTGCTCTGTCCCTCCAGCTCACAGCTGTGCTTCCACAACGGCAGGAAGCCCTGCAGAGATAAGGGCTGCAATGTGCGGAAGCTGCCTCCAGTTCGGAGTCCTACACTAGAAGAGCTCTAAGCGTGCACAACTCAAGCTGTGGTCCCAGGTGCATTGCTGGCACTCAGCACTTCCAGGAGAAAGAGAAAACATAAGTCACATTTGGGTACACAAAGAACTGTGTCAACCTAAGCTGCAAACATCAGGCAAGGCAGGGCAAGAAGGGGACAGTGCTCTCCTCCACCTCTGTCCCCCCAGGCAGCCGCAGTGCCCTAACTTTGCGCGCTGAGAACATCCCCATGTAATGACCTCACTGACTCTGCAAACGTTGGCTCGAGCAAAATCCGAAAGCAGGTTTTGCAGGGTCACAGTTGCGGGCTGGTTTGTAATCCTGGCATGCAGAGAGTTACATATTTCAAGATGAAAAATCACACCTTCAAGTGCAAGATAATGCAAATTGGAAGAAATAATTTGAACTACTCATACACAGCAAAGGGGAAGGAATTAGCTGAATCAACAGCTCAGTGGAGACATCTGCTCAGCACGCAGCAACACAGAGCAAACAAACGCTGGGGCAAATTCAGAAGGGGAAGAAAGAAGAACCGTGGATAAATGACAATGGCACCAGGTAATGTCAGTGACAACAGAGAGCCCCCTCCGCTCATCTGGAAGGCAACAGGTCTGCAAGAAGAGCGGTACACAGATGGGCAGCAAACAACACATTCACTCGGGGAAAGGCTTCTTTTGTCTGCAAGGAAAGTATCTTTTAAGGTACAAAGAGATTTCACAGCAAATACCTGCATTAACATAACGCCAACGTTACAGCGAGAGAGGTCCTGCAGCCTCGGCAGGCGCAGAAGAATACAAATAGCTCTCCACGTTCGTTTCTTTAAAAGGAAGGGAAATTCGTACCATTTAACTCCCCCCGAACCACAGCACGTACTTCATCCCTGCCCGCACCGGGTGGGTCTCGCTGCGGGGAGGGCGGTGCGGACAGGGGGGCAGCCCGGGGGGGAGGGGGAACAGCCCCACCGAGACCTCTCCGGCGCTGCAGGAGCTCAGCTTTGCTCCAACCCAACAGCCGAATCCCGGGAGGAGACGCCCCTGTCCCCGGACCCGAGCGGATCAGCGCTCCTGGGTCACGCTCCGGCGTGCGTTAGGAAATTAGAGTAATTTCTCATTAACTCCACTTGCCCAGGAAGAACCACAGCTCCTGAAGTTGACACGCAACCCAAAGCGCTCCGCTNGCCGTCCCGAGCAGCAGCAGCGGGAGCCGCCCCCGCCGCCGCGCAGCCCCCGCACGCTGCCCCGGCACAGCCATCGCCGAGCCCCGGCGCTGCGGGCTGCGGCTGCCGCTGCCACGTCTGGGGGCGCAGGCGCGTTCCGCCACTCCCGCCTGGCCGCGGAGGGCATGCCGGGACTTGTAGTCCGCCTCGCCACCCCCGGGCGGGCTGCGGGAACGTCCCCAGGCAGCGGCCGCCGTGCGTTGCGGTGCCTCCCCACTGGGAGCCGCGGGGGAGTTGTGTCGTGCCCTCACCTCGCTCCTAGCAGTGCCTTGCTCCAGAGTTTAGAATCACAGAATCACTAGTCATGGAATCACAGAATCACTAGGTTGGGAAGGAACTCCAAGATCATCCAAGATCATCCAAGAAAGGTTGAAAAAGACCTCTAAGATCACCAAGTCCAACCATCAGCCCAGCCCCACCATGCCCACTAACCATGTACCTCAGTGCCACATCTCCCCATTTCATAGAAACACAGAATCATCAAGGTTGGAAAAGATCTCCAAGATCATCTAGTTCAACTGTCCACCCACCACCAAGATTGCCCATTAAACCACCAACCCACGGCCCTTAGCACCTCGTCTAGATGCACCTTGAACAGCTCCAGGAACGGTGACTTCACCACCTCCCTGGACAGCCTGTGCCAGTGCCTGATCACTCTTTTGAAGAAGTTTTCCTTAATATTCAACTTGAACCTCCCCTGGCACAACTTGAAGCCATCACCTCTCATCCTATCGCTGTTACCTGGCAGAAGAGGCCAACCCCACCTCACCACAACCTCCTGTCAGGCAGTTGTAGAGTGCAGTAAGGTCTTCCCAGAGCCTCCTCTTCTCCGGACTGAACCATACCAGTTCCTTCAGCTGTTCCCCATAGCACTGTGCTCCAGACCCTTCACAGCTTCGTAGCCCTTCTCTGGACATGCTCCAGGGCCTCAATATCCTTCTTGTAGTGAGGGGCCCAAAACTGAACCCAATACTCAAGGTGCAGCCTCACCAGGGCTGAGCACAGCAGGACAATCCCTTCCCTCGCCTCACTGGCTACACTTCTGATGCAGGTTGGGAGCCACTGGCCTTCTTGGCCACCTGAGCACACCGCTGGATCGTGTTCAGCTGGTTGTCAGCCAGCACCCCCAGGTCCTTTTCCTCCACGCAGCTTTCCAGCCACTCTGCCCCAAGCCTGTTGGTGCTGCTTGGGGTTGTTGTGACCAAAGTGCAGGACCCGGCACTTGGTTGTGTTGAACCTCGGGCAATTGGCCTCAGCTCGTTGATCCAGCCTGTCCAGATCCCTCTGTAGGGCCTTTGCTTCTGGCAAAGTGGCTGATGTGCTTTTGTCAGGCTCTTTAGAAACTTCTTCTGGCGTTAGGTCTGGGGTGAGAGGTGAGTGAGGGAATAAACAGTAAGGAAGGGGGGATAGGAGTTAATTGGAAGAGAGGCTTGGAAATGGGACCCGTTCTCTCACCAGATGTCCCCACTTGTGATCAATAAACCCTACAGAAGAGCCCTGCGACCCTCCAATGCCAGAGGGTGAAACCACTGAGTCTGACCTGGATCGACGTGACCTGGATCAAGGTGTGCAGCCCTTAACCAACCAGTCACTGTGCCCCGGCTGGGCACACACAACATGCCCGCTGCACCTCACCGGGCATCCGGTGCACCGGGCACCCCAGCCCTCCTGCTGGCCATCGCAGCCTGACAGGGCCCCCGCCGCCCACCCAGCGCCGCACGGAGTTCTTCCTCAGCGCAGCAACATCAAAAGGAAATCAAAGGCGTCTGTTGGAGTCTGATCCTGGCGGCTGGCTGTCGCCTGAGCACTGCACCACGAGGATGGCTTCAAGGGAGCAATTTGTAGATCCACACAGCTGACTGATCGCTTCAAGCGGCGATCATGAAAACTGAATGCCGCTGACATTAACAAGTCCCCTGGTGGAGATGTAATTTTGCAAAGCAGAAACACGCACAGAGAAAGTTATTACTATTAAGGTTTACACTTTTGTGGCATCTTTTGCAGCTGAATCTGCAGGCGCTGTCCTCGGTCACAGCAAGATAACCTTCAGCAAGTCATTTCACGGAGCTGTGCGCTGCTTCCCGCTTGCAGAAGGCCCGGCTTAGCCAGCCTGCAAACGGCACTGACAGCCCTCAGCCTCACCGTAACACATCGGTGAGTGTAGGTGAGCAGCACAGCCCCGGAACCACCAGCAGTTTGGGATGAGGAAAGGTGTGCAGCCAGAGAGAGTCCTAGGAGAAGGAAGGAAGGGTGGGAATCTCTTCATTCTGCAGCGGAAGGACCCAAAGCAAACCATGCCTTGCCTCAGTCACCTGCACGTGCACTGCCACTTGTTGCCTGCCGTCCCTGCTGGCTGCACTGGGGCTGCTGGCCCTGTGCTCCTCGCTGCCACAGCTGGTGCTTTCCCATCTGAAATAACAGCCTACCAGCAACAGGCTGTGCACCCCTGACTGAAGCCCATTTCAAAGACACGACCAAACCCTCCAGGAACAGGTCACCTCTTCCAGATGCTGCTCACCCTCAGATCACCAGCTCGGTGCTGAAAGGCTTCTGCACACAACTCAGCCAGACCTCTAATCTCAGCTGGAAACCCAGGTCCTCAAAGACTGTTTGAATCCTCCTGTGACTCTCTTGTGAAGAAAACTGTTCTATCTTCTGATGCTTCACATCACAGTTACCCACACCAGACAATGCAAAAGTAACCTCAGGGTGGTGGCTTTTCTGTGCTCTGTCATCGCCATGCAGGATGTGCTGCCATTGTGGTAAGCAAGGATAAAATGCTGGGGCATGGTTGTTTTGTCATCGGGTACATTTTTATCGTAACAGCAAAAGGAAATGATCTCAGGAAGAAAGAAAAAAAGGGCAAAAGAGAAAAGGAAGACAAGCTACTTCAAACTGGGCTTCAGAAAGACTATACAAATAACATCCAGTTTGGGAAGCTGCAATTCATACATACAGAAGAATTTTTTTTAAAAGGGTATTCTTGTGACAACTAGCTTCTTTCTTTCAGCTCAGCTCAATAATTTGTATTGACATGACAGACATTGCCTAAACTTAAAAGACAAAATCATTGAGCATCTGTCTCAGGCCAAAATAATATATCACATATCAGCTCTGAACTGGGCTTTGCACAGTGGCAACTATTTAATCAGTCCAGTCGTGCATTACTAATTAACTCATTACAGCAGTATCTGAGTGCACCACTATCCAGTCCCAAGTTTCACACTGTATCTTTTTGGCATTAATATCATATGTTGCTTGCTTCTCCATGCTTGTAATATTTGTATATGGCGCCTCAAAACGCTGTCAAAGCATCCATTAATTCAACACCGAGAAGCCAGAAAGAATTACTGTCCTTGGATTATAGATCAGAAAACAGTAGCAGAGAGATTATATGATTTGCCCAAGGCTATAAAACCAGACACTTTCAGATGAGGTTCATTTCCAAAGTCTGAATTGGAACTGCTAATCCTTACTTGTCTGTCTGTATTCAAATGCCTGTTTTACCAAGAGTGAAATACAAAACTGGACTGACATTAAGTATGTCTGCAAGGAATCACACCTTCCGTATTTTCTATATGTTATTACTTTTTTTGACAAGCATTATTCTTTGTTCTCTTTTTAGCCTAGGCAAGTCTCTGGCAGCATCACCGTAAAGGTAAAATAAGTCACCTTTACCACACAAAATGTCAGCAGAGCAGACAGGAAAAGACACAAGCATTTTGCAAGCCAAACTGAATGCAGGGACAATCCAGTGGTCTGCACTGGGACCCCAAACCATGTAGCATTTGTCCAAAATGAAAACAGGATTCCCTCAGTGCAATCCCTTAACTGCATCAAGGTCTCCTCCTTCCTTCCAGCACTATCTCTTCTTTCCTTAGTTCAGCTTCAGCCAACTGATTGTAATCTCTGGGCTTATCTCTGTAAGTTTTGTGACATCTGTGTCATGGCACTGATTGCATCAGCTGAACATGCGAGCTGGTTGCCATCAACAGATTGATGGTATCAAAGCCCAGGGCTCCTCCTGACCTTTCCTACAGCTCTTCTGCACATGATGAAAAGGAAAAGAGACAGGATCAGCCCCTCTAGGATTTTACATGGGAGCAGTCTCAGAGGAGAGGCACAGCTGCACATCGCTTTTCTCCAGCAGACGTCTGTCAGAGGGGAGAGCCTGAAGGCAGCTTTCCACTCCTGCTGCCTCCTCAGCATCTGGTAGTAGGGCTGCAGATGAAGTATATCCATACACATCAGCTAACAAGTTACACAGAAGATCCTTAGCATGCCAAAAAAGGGACATGAAGGTGCAGCTTTTATGTAGAGGATTGTTTCTTAGGCTGAACATTCCAGCTTCATGCTTTTACATAAACCCTTTATAATGCTATTTTGTTAATGGTGGAAATGCATCACAAGTCTCAGGGGACTGCTGTCTGCAATTCTGCTGTAACATATCTGTGCTTTTCACCTGATTTGCTCTCTGCAGTGAATGGGAATGGCATGAAGGTGAATCAGGATGGGATTCAGTTTGAAGGCTCTGCAAGGATGCTGTATGCAGCCATGTCACTCAGTGTTTTCATTTTCTGCATCATACCCCTTTACATTTCTGAGGTCTTGAAGGACTGTGCTCTTTTTGTATAGACCTTGCACAGCACAAAGAAGAAATACACGCATGCTGTGTGCTTTCATGGGAATTTTACTTTTGTACTTTATTGTTGTTGTTTCCTTCAGTCTAGAATCAAAGTACTTTTGGACCACAGGTAGACGGATGCTCTTTATATATGAGAGGAAAAAAACAGTAGGTACTGCAGAAGTCAGTTAAAAGTTGGATACAGATATTTTCCAAACTTTTCTTCCTAGAAATTTTCCATTACAGTTTTTATTGCTTTCTTTAAGTCTAAGGTCTGCATGCCCCTTTACTTTTAAGTGGTCCTACTGTTAAAAACACTGCCGTTTCTTTCACTGAATCTCCAGAGCTGGATATAATGTGTTCCTGAGTAACATAAAAACCTTCTACAGCACGGGCACCTTGCTGGCAGGTAGTAGATAATTTATGTCTCTCAGTTACCTGCTGAGGGAGTAGTTTAAACAAGATTAAAACAACCATTGGAGTCTAGCTGTTGTGCAGTGACTACAACAGTACTGCATGTTTCCAAAGTACTGCGATTGAGACAGTTTTCTAGTGATTTGCAGAAGCTTCACAAAACACTTGCAGGCTGTTTTACCTTGAATGCATCATCAGGAAAGGGTCGAACAATGAGCTTGTGAAGAGAGCAGAGATCTGAATCTGACTTCAATGGGTAGCTAAACCACAGGTTTCCTGCTGGAGGATTATAAGGGCTGACGTCTCCACCTGTAAAACAGAAATAGGTGCATTAGTGGAATTTAGGTAACACCCCTTGGATTGTGATGGCGCCTACATGCCCTAATAACAGGGGCCTGGCTGGTTATTTTCAAACAATATAGGTCTCCATTCTGCTAGCAAAATGTTTGCCTTCGCTATGCAAGTTCGTATACCGAGGCTAATTCTGTCGTGCTGCTCAGGGGCAGCTCCACACCAACGGGTGGCAATAGGGAAGTAGATGGGGCTTCTTGTGTAAGTAGAGTTATTATGCCTCTGGTCTGGGTACACAAAATACTCCTACATATCAAGGACTGAATATAAAGATAGGATTATAAAGTTATGACCAAAATATTGTTTGGTATAAAGCAGTGTTTGCACTAGTGGCCTCGGTCTTCAGTAGATCTACATCTATCCATGGTAGCTGAGCATCTGTCTCTACATTGTATCCAAAAATGCATTAGCATTCAACCGTCAGCATATATTTCCTTCGGACAGCGTTCTACTAAAGTATTTCTCAAACATCTATCCTATGAGAATGTATCCAATATATGCAATACATACATATTCAGTATTTTTCCCTCTCTGTATGCAGATAATTTTACTTACTTTTTTTTTTTTTACACACACATGCACACATATATGTGCTATATATTAAAGTAAGCACATGCTTTGTGGCAATTTATATGATTATATATAAATATAGTAATTATCCAGTCAATATGGTATTTTTCCTCTATTTTTCAGCTTTTCTGGTATTAGTTTGTGTGATTAAAGTACTGCCTGTGTAAGCTCAATTAAATTTATTGCTACACACTCACTAGTTACTATGTGCAGTAATGCAGACTTTAATGAGAGGGTATTTATTCCTGAAAGATCTTCTATTGGCAAGGACCACTAGGTGCAGTCATATGAAAAGAGGTGCGTTGTGATGAAGCCAGCAAGAAAAAAAAACCTAACGATCAAATCCTCAAATCCTTTGGCTTTCTGCAGTTGTGCGCTCAGGGTAGCAATTTAGCAATTCAGTGAAGAATTTACTAGGTCCTTAGGATTTTCTCTCTCTAAACCTCCTTCCTTCTTGCTTACTGCAATAACCCATCTTTTAGTAGGGAAAAACCACTGAGAGTGCTCCATGTGAAAAGAGATTGTAGAAGAAGCAGGGAAGCAACTGGGAATAAGGCCTTGATCCTGAACTCTTTGAAGGTAATGGATTGACTTCTGTAGGCTTTGGTGCAAGCCGTAGCTGTCAGGGAGAAAAGTCAGCAAAGGAAGGAGGAAAAACAGTTCAGAAACAACATGGAAACAAAGGAGGCAGAAATAAAAAATACTGAATACAAAAGGAAGAAATCAGAAAAAGTAAAAGGTGGAATGCCAATGGAAGAAAGGCAGAGGAGAGCAGTAGTGGACACCACTGAAATGTCAATGGAGAATGAGAAAAAACAACGGGGAGCAGCCCATGGAACAGGCTGTGCAGGAAGCTGATTTGCTCCTGCTTTTTAAACTGGTTGCCCACATAGCACAACATCGACAGAGCCAGTGATTCAGTGTCAGAGAACTACACAGTCTTGTCTCTCCACTGCAGCAAGGAAAAGATAATTTAGGGTGGGTCTTACAGCTACAAAATTGTCTTGTGGGCTAATAGCAGGACTTAGGAGACTTAAGCTCTGTTCCAGAGCTCTGTCCCAAGACTCCGGCAACCGTTAATAGGTCTGTGTTTCTTCTCATTTTCTCCTCCTGAAATATGCATAAGCCTGGTGACAGGAGGTTACTCGGCTGCTGTTTGTGAAGTAGTGAGATTTACAGACAGCATCCATTGTGAAACCCTCAGGTAGGGTCTGTGCTGGAAATGGACATTCCTTCTCCAAAGAATCACAGTAAGATTTGGTTGTTCTCCCAGCTCTTCCTTTAAGAATACATTTAATTCATTAAGATAATTAGCAACAATTCCGTTTGGCTCTTGGTGCCACAACACGATAATGAAATCTTTGCAGCATTATAACAACTGAGCAGGAACTCTGCCAACCAGGTAAATTTTTTCCTACATCTTTATTATCAGGCGCATCCACATGCCTGCTTTCTCAAAAAGCCTTATCAGTTGGATTTTGCTGAAGCTGAAAAATGATTTTCTCCTCCTGGGGCTCAGCCAGAGACTCTGAAATTGCAGTACGGCCCCAGGACAGACAGACAACAGGGTTCCCTGGGGTCTGGAGAGGGACGGCATCTCCAGGCAACATTTCTCTTTCCCTTACCTCCCTGTGCCTTAGAGGATAATTTTTTTCACTTCTGCCTCACAGATACCCTCTTATTCTCTTCTCTCTTGGGCCATCTTTCCCTGTAATATCCATTGCCCAACTACATTTTGTTCCATTTAACTGTCCTCTTACATAAGGTACCCACCTCTTCCCTCCAAAGAAGATTTAGATAAAAAAGGGCTTTTTGCTGCTGTCACCTTGTTCACTGTCCACATGTATAATATTCACTGCTCCATCTCGTGTCTTTCTTGCTGCTCAGACCATAAAGTCTCTGAGCCAAAGACTGTCTCTTCCTCTGCTTCTCAGGGGCCTACTTAGTAGGTCAGTTGTTGGGCACACGCAGTAAATATCATAAATAATAACGATTCTGAGTTCCTTCAGCAATGATTTTCCCATTGGTCTTGGTTTTGGTTCCTGTGTACTCTGGCTCCATCAGCTACATATACATAAAAATAGACACAAGTGGCTTCAGAACCAAGAGCTTTCCAGCAGCCTGCAGAGTTATTGTGTGGTGAGTGGACCCAGTAACCACATCTGATACTGAAAGGTATCCGATGCAGCCTCATTATTTCAGGTATGGTTCTCTTCATTCAATTAAACCGTTGGGGCAGAAATGTTCTATTCTGGGCATCTGCTTCAAGTTTATTTATTTTGGAAACCTTCTGCCAGAAGTATTCATCCATCTCTAAGCATTAGGCTTATTGGATGAGGCACCTTAGAAATTCCTGGCCACCTTTTGTCTGAAAGGCTCAAACTCCCTCCTCCCTCGGAGCAGGTATCTGGCCTTTGTGGCAGAGTCATATCCAGTCCCTGTGAAGACCTACCCTATTTTCCCAAACTAAACTCAGATAAAAAAAGCAAGTGCCTGGGTTCTCAGGGCTACAGTGTGCACAGCTCCAGCTGCCCAGCCTTGCAGCTGCACAGATCAGCAGAGCCGCTTCCCCATCCTCTGCCACAAATATCAGCCACGTGCACTGATGGACACTGGGAACCCATGGGCTGAGAAATACCCCAGGATCAGATGAAAATTGGAGTGAGTCTGTGGGAGACCAAGGCTGAGCAAGGAAATGCGACCAGGAACCTTTTTCAAAAACTTAAGAAATCACATATACAAACTATGTTCAGAAGGAACAAAGTAGCTCATTCAAAAGCTGGGAAATGCTAGATTAAGGATGCTTGAAAAACTGTATTGGCCTTCTTGAACATAGCTTGTGAGATGGAGTTTTTAATTACATAATTGCACATTATTTTTTTCCACAGACTCCCTACCCTGTTTGTCACAACTGTGGAGTGACATATAACCGGAAGGAAAAGGACGGTCTCCTCGTCAATGCAGTATGACCTCTATAACACTGGGCAAACTGCTTAAATTACTTTTTTCCCACATTATCCCTAAATGTTGGTATCTTTGTTTCTGGATACTCAGCTTAGAATGTGATCAGATTTGCAGCAATGCTGAGCACTTGTAAGAGAAACTGAATTCAATGGGAGCAGTGCAGTGAGCACTGTGTACAGCTGACTATTCTGAAATACAAGATCTTAGTTAACAGTACACTCAAAATAGGGAACTGAACCTTATATTCCCTTGTTTCAGGTCCCCACTCACGAAGTGTAAGGACATCCTCTTTTGTCCTACTATATATCGGCAAGATATATCAACAGGCACGAAGCACTCAGGCTCTCTCATGATCAGCAGCACCCAAAAGACTCTGATGAATGTTGCTCTCATCAAAGCAAAGTTTGAATAGCGTATGGTCAGAAGGCAAGGATGTCTGCAAGATGGAAAAAAAAATCAAAATATGAAGTTTCATGTGTACTGAGCACGATTTACCCTGTGCACTAAAAAAGGAAGGGAACTGTGGAAAAAAATACGCTTGGATATTAACGGATGCCTGCATAACTAAGAAAACAGTCTTGGAGGAAATGAACAGTGACAAGACAAGAAGGTGTTCAAAAACATTCTGCAGAAATGTGTTAAGGACCTGTAAAATGGAGATAATGATACTTTTCCTTGCTAGTGAAGTGCTTTGAGAACTGCTCATGAAATCTGCTACAAGACTTAATGAATTATTCTTTTCACAGGAGCTGTAAGATCTTACAGAGTGACTCCAGGATAGCTCAGAGGATGGATCTGAAGATGACTGCAGTCAGTGGGAAGTTAGTTAATTTCAGGGGGTTTGGAGCAAAATCCATGAGCTATCAAATCTAGTTTCATTTTACGAAGGAATTTGGTGTCATGAACCATAGACCCTAGAGACAAAAGCACAGATTTGAGGTTATTAGGGTGACATAAGCCAGGATGTGGACTTGGTTTATTTTTTTAAACAAGTCACTTCTTGGCAGCAACCCAGTAAAAAGCAATATATATATATATATAAATAAGAGGAAGGATAGCATGGTAATAAAACAGCAACTGAAACTAGATCCATGCAGACAGTGGAGTCTGTGAAATATAAGATGAGGACAGAACAGAGACACTAATAAGGCACTGTCCAGCTGAACTAGTAAAAAGCAATAGAATGAGGTTTAGTGGAGGCTGACAGGATCACCTCAAGCTCGTTTCCCTGCGTGCACCATAGAAGGAACATCGTAGAAATGGCCACTTTTTTCCCTTCTGTCAGTTATACAGCAGAAAAACCGAGCACCTGCTGAAGGCACTTGTCCATGACAAGCAGGAAATGGTTGCACTAAAAGTGCAAGCCAATACAGCGAATGTGACCTAAGAAATACAGGCTGACAGTGAAAAATGCTGCAGATTTGAAGTGTGCCATAGCTCTCTAAGTTTATGAAAGCAGTACATCTAGGCAGTGAGCAGTGCATCTAGCATGGGAAACAATCACAGGGAACGTGTCTGAGGCGTTACTATGGACAGGCAAAAAATGCAAAGTCCTAAGCATCATTTAGAAATAGAGTGTTACCACTGCAGTGAGAAAAGCATAACCGGATTCCCTGTTTTTAACCAAATTCCCAGACCCTGCTCTAAGTCTTCAGCCAGACACATGGATCCCAACACTGCCAATATAACCTCCTAGTAAACTTCCCAAGATGAGAACTATGAGCTATAAGCTTTTGTGCTCTGTTGAGTCTCATTGGAAGAAGAATTCTCTTCATTACAGAGCATCTGGCACCATGACGTTCTGATCTGATCAGCAGCTATTGCTAGTGCACTGCAGCTTCATTACAGCAACATGCACTTGCTTTTCCCTCTTGATTCAGCCTTGAGATGGTCAAAAAAGAAAGAAGTGGAAATGTTCAACTATGCAATCTGTGGATTCTTCCTTACCACATATCTCTTGGGTTTGTGCTTTTTTTCCTGTCACATTAATATCTGGCTGGTTGTGTGCTCATAAATGCCAAAGTTCTAAGTGGGAATGGATTTATTTTAATATTGTCTGTTTAGAGTAAGAATTTAAGGGCAAGGACCTTTTCCTCACTGGTGTATAGACATAATTTCTTCATAAGGAACAAGGATATATTTAGGTTTCATAAATCAAAACACTCAGCCATCTGTACCACAAAAGGGACAGTATGACTTACACAAAGGAGAATGATGGCTCTCAGATCTACTGGAATTAAAACCCCACAACTTCAATCAAAATATGTTGGTTATACGTTGTTTTAATATTTAAACGCTGCAATATGTGTGCAAGTGTCAGCAAGATTGCATAATGAGATTGAGCAAAATAAGTTAATTTTTCTGTAATGTCAACTTATGTGTCTTAGTCAAAGCTCACTGTGTGGAAAAAGCACAGCTGACTTCTGATATGGTTTTGCTATTTTAATTGTACTTATATACTGTAATAAAATGGCCTTTTAAATGTTATTCTTTTTAAAGCTACTTATTGTTTTTCTCTTATCATAATAGCTACACGTGGATTTACTGGACAATATTACTACCATATCTATTTGTTTTATAATGGAATTTCAACACATGAACTTGTTAACATGAATATCAGAGTTGTTCATCCCTATTGCTAATAACACGATGAGTTCAAATTGAGACAATTTAAAAATCCATTTGACCTTTCACTTTTGACAGGCTGCTGAGTGCTTGTGCTTTTCTGAGTATGTGAGGAAAACAGCTTCCTTCTGGAGTTATTTTACGTTTTGTGTAGTAAGCAATGCAGAGGAAATAAGTTCTTTGTTTACAAATAACAGAGTCCCATTCAAGTGTTAAACAACTGTTATTATTAATTATTTACATTGTGATAGCTCTGCAGAGACATCATCATGGAGCACAGCTCTATTATGGTAGCTCTATGCAAACACAGACGAAAAAGATTATTGTTGCTATTCCTTATGGCATGTACACTAAGTTGCCCAAGGTAACGATGATTTGTTTATAAAATGCAGCAAAAGGGCCTGGATTAATCCAAACAAAAAAGCCTAATTGTATTACTAAAACCATTTGTGATAAGAAAGAAGGAAACAAAACTAGAAAAGAATGTGCTAGATTAACCTTCCATCTGTTTACTGTTAAAATAATAGAGGGATCATCTATTCAACACTTCAGAAGAGCCGTTAAACAAAAAGACTGAAGAGGAATCAAGACGGTCATGAAAGGCAATATGCTAAGGGGAGAGAGGTTTGTTTTTTTTTTTTNTTCCTACATCACCTTCTGTGTGCTAAAATACACCAATGCCCTGCCAGCGATTTTAGTCTCCTGAGCATGAAAGTCAGGGCGGACCAGGAGGAGAAGAATATCTAGTTAACTCATTACTCATTACTTTCGCCAGCTTTGGCTAAAACCTGAACAAGCACTGAGTTCCTGTTGTTGCTCTTCCTTCTGAATCTTTTTCTTTCCCATCTGTTTCTTTTCTATCTTTTTCTTTTAACTTTTCTTTAGTAAGGGTTTTGCTCGCTTGGCCAAGATCACTGACCCTGTTGCTCTGACTTTAAATAGATCGAACTTCCTGCATTCAAAATCCTGACTATTCAACTTTTTAGTACTGGTCACAAACACATTTTTGATTGATTTATCCCATCAAATTTAATATAACAGCAATGCAGGCAGCTTACAATCTAGAAGCATTATATTAATCTAAAATTACAAAAAGACATTCTAATTTTGGACCCAGAGTAACTTGAAAGTATTTCTGTTATTATTAAAATCAGCATCAGTAGGTGTTAGATCCCCCTGAGGATCTAGGTTTAAGAGACTGATGCAGGAAGTCTGTGGCATATCAGGATACTGAAGTCTGTAAAACTACAAGCTAGCATACTAATTACTGGATTACTTTTCTTTCTCCTATCATATAGCTTTTTACAGAAGATTTGAGTCATTATTGTTGCTCCATTTTCAGTAGCATGCCAGTTTCCTGAGCAGCTGACACAATATACTGGGTTCCTCTGAATTCTTCAGAAGCAGCAGTCTCCCACAAAACCCTACTCCCTTCAGAGTGCATATCTAAGCACAGATTTGTATGTAGGGAGAGCAGTCAGGCATGGTTTTTTCTCTTTGCTTGCTAAATGATACTTAACCTACTGTTCCAGAATCTAGAGAAGATTGTTTTCTCCTCTGTACTTTTTCTGAGAAAAATTGTTTCCTTTCTCTCTAAGAGGGTCTTTTCCATTAAGCTTTTGGGGAAGCAATCTCTGCTAGAATGCATGATCATGACCATAAATGCATCTCAGCACTGCAATTCATGTATGAGAATTAGAGGGAGCAGCCCTTGTCATTTAATCTGATCCACAGGGAACTGAGAAAGAGAAGCAGGCAGTATCAGTGCCTGCTCCATTTATCAAGACCAAATCTGACAAAGAAGTAGGGATCTAGTCTGTTTCTGGTGGCGAACTGAGCTTTTAGCAGAACTATTTTAATTAAAAGTGTTTCTGCTTGATGGTACTTGTTTTCTGCAGAAAATTGCAGCTGAAACAGTAATCATAACCCTAGCTACTACAATTTTGTAACAACACTGAGGTTGTTCATACAGGTGCTATGATTGTCTTACACTCTTTTTCTCCCCCTGGGTACATTGTGGCCATGTCACTGCCCCTGTGCACCAATTCCCTGTACAAATGAAGTGAAAGAGAAGTGCATGTTGATCTATTTATTCATGACAGGGAACCCAATGTACAATGCAGAATACAGGTTTGCTACATCTGCACTACAGCTCCCAGGAGGCAGTGAAGCTATGTTTGGGAATCAAAATATTTTTCTTTTTCACTGCTATTTCAGACTATTCTACCTCAAAAAGCCTCCTTAGCTGCCAATTTTCCAAGCAGTTCTAACCAAGAATCCTCAATGAGAAAATGAAGGAAATAACAGAAAAGGGACCTAGCTGCAGACAAAAAAGAAACCTAGACTTCCAATTTTTGCATGTCATCATCTTCTAATGAGTTTATTTTCTATTATGTGAGGTACTTATGCAGATTCTTCCAAAAAAAAGGATGCTAATAATGATCAATCTACATTTACTCTGCACATAACCATGGAGGTTATGATGCATGGCATAATTGCAGTGTACTGAATGTCTCCCTTTTATGGCTGGCTGCAGAGGCTGCAATAGGCTGTTACTCATTTCTAGGTAAGGGAGCTCTTCTTTCTGTTTAGGTGGCAGGAATCTGTGCTTCCGCTACAGAGATTTTCAGACTTGATTCTGACTGACAGCTGTAGAGAGCTACATTTAATTACCATACAATCAACATTGGTTTGTCACATTTTCCTTTCAAAATGACCCCAATATAACTGACAACAATACTGTCTCAGTCTAACCAAAGATGTTCACGGAAAGGAAGGAGTTTTCCTGAATGCTCTTCATTCGAGGAAAGATTTATTAAATGCTTCATGTGGTCATATTTCTTTGTTTCATTTATCTTTCCCCAAAACATTACAAAGAAATAGAGAAGACTCAAGGTTAAATCTGGCATAATTCCAGCACCGGTCTCTCTCTTATTCAATGATTAATTATTTATCTATTTTCCCAAGAAAGAAAATCGACATGCAAACAAAACCAGGATGTATTACGTGTATTTACAAGCAAGGGAAACACAGCAAAGATAAAGAAAAGAATTGTAAATTTAAAATATTCTTGAAGATAAGACACCAAGGATAAAGAGAAATTTCATGAATGTATTCTAGTACATTGGCCCAAATCCATGCTGAGTATTAATCCATAGCTCACAGAAGAATTTGCTTCATTGTTATTTAAAGACAGAACAAAACCCAACTCCGGAGCAGTTACAGTGAGCTGACAACCTCCACGCAGAGCACAACGTGCTGGATTAGACCGAGGGAAGCACAGCGAGCTAGCTAGCTGCCGCCAGAGAAAGGACGAGCTTGTAGCTACGGCCTCAGAGCACGGCTGAGAGCAGACTGATTGCGAAAGTCATCTCCTCTCTCTGCGTCTGTTCCAGAAGTAAAATAAATCTATTTTTGCCTTTTTGCATCGTGAAAACCTTCAGGGAAGACATGCTGTGCCATCCCTTGAGACCGAAACAAGGCCTCAGAGAGCAAAAGCCACGCACCTTTTCTGCCTGAATGACGACCCATAGGGAGCACAGTCCCACTCACCTTCACCTGGGTGATGGCTCTAGTGATTTTAGCCAAAACATGGCTGAGTTTTGAAGGGAAGAATGCAGTGATTAAGCTGTCCATGCTGGCTGACAACAGGACGAGCAGTGTTTGCCACAGACGCCCACAGGAGGGTCTGTGGGTTCTGGCAGGGCTGCCGGCCTCCCTGAGGTGGTGCAGCCACCTGCCCTGAGGTGCTGCAGCCTGCTGGGCTGCAGCGTGTTAGTGTCTTTTCCACCAAAATTCCCAACCTGGGTGACTTGCCCGCAGCCTACCTGGCACGCCCTTGTCCTCAGGACACGGTGTGGCTCTTCCAGAGCACTGGATGGAGGAGAAGGGACCATCAGCAAGGCTGACGGAGCTGCATCCAGCAGCATTCAGGAGCTCTTCAGAGGCTGCCACCAGGGAGGAGGTAAGGCCTGGAGCCACCGGCTTCAGTCATGTTTGGGACAATGGGAAGATTGTGGTGTTCAGAACTCCAGATCTAAACTTATAACTTATTTCAAGCACCTATGAAAGGGTTTCCTGGGTTTTGGAGGGAAAACTGGAGACTGTTCCCTCTGAGGGTGACAGATACCCAGTCCTTGGCACCCCTCACCAGACACAGGTGTGCCTTCATCAGACATGAAGGAACAGAAAGACATTGGGGTGCGGCTGGGTGGGGGACAGTGCTGAACACAGCCCCTGGGGTCTGGATGTCCTGAGGGGATCATCCCCGTTTGGCAGAGCAGCTACCAGAAACCTCGGGCTGAGGGCTGCAGGCAGAGAGCTCCAGGAAGGTTATTTACAAGAGGTTTCTGTGTGGATTTCAGAAAAGGTTTGGGGAAGAGAAGAAAAAGCCAACTGTGTGGTGCTGTTCACAAGGAATGAGTGCTAGGGAACCACAAGAGCTGATGTTTGAGGGCGGCAGGCACTGCCTGAGGTGGCAGAACATGGCTGCCCCATCAGGACCCCAGCCCAGGCATCAAGGGGACAGGGACCCACGGGTATGGCTGTGGGGAGCTGAAGACCAGCACTGTTGCAGCAACGACTGACAGCCCTGGGGTCCTGGAGCAGGGTCCTGCATTGTGGGTAGGGCTGGGGAGGCCCCAGGGCCTGGTCAGAGCTATTCAGTCCTAAATGTGCACTCTGTGGACCTGTCACAGGACCCTGTCACAGGACCCTGTCACAGGAAGCCAAGAAGGTAAAGATTCAAGAAGGTTTGGTCAGTGATGTTATAGCAAGACTGTCCAGATTTGGCACAACTTAGAACAGATTTCAAAGACAATTTAAGCTCTGTGGTCCAAGGAAGAATTGAGTCTTTCAAGAGTTTAATTTGAGATATAAAGCAGAGAAAAAAGTATACATATCAAATTATTGTTCTGCCCTCTTAAGCTACCATTAGAGAAGATACTTATCAGAATAGATTGCTGAGTTGATAACATATGACAATTCCTATACTCTGGTCTAGGCTGAGACCAGCCATGAAAAACATCAGTGTGTAAGAGTCATGTGATTTTAGGTTTTACAAGAGCTACAGCAACTTAGCTGCTGACAAGTGAGAGCATATCTGACCTGAGCATCTTTCAGTCAGCGAGGTTCCATCCTTCAGGAAAGAGGAGTAACTGACATAAATGTTATTACTTCCACAAATTAATTAAGGTTTCTTGCTCTTTTGTCTGCCACTATAGCCTTCTGTTCTTTTTCTCCGCTGCCCACCCTTTTAATCTTGCATGCATAGGAGACAAGAATCCTCCATCACTTAGGTATTCACTTGTACATATGAACCCAGTCTATTGTTAAGGACCTTTCTGATGACATGAAAAATCACCTCAGAATGTGCAAGTGCATTAGCACAGCAAACAACCAGCAGGGAGTGGAATCCCACGACAAATCACATATAAAGTTTAGGCAAAATCCATACAAGCGTTACAGTATGTGAACACAGAGAGATGCCATTCGTACCAGCTGGCCTGGTGCCATTCTCAGCTTAAACAGTACAACATGGTTCCTCAAAGTACACAGACTACAACTTGTGACCTTAAGGAATTCCTGAGTGAGCCTTAAAAGAGAAGGTTGCATTAGTTGTGTCATGATTTTCCCATAATGCACACATCTGTGTAAAAAATAGTACATTATATAAACTTGTAACTCCTTTCTACCTAGCAAAATGCCCAAACACTTAGGAGTTATTGGCATCACTTTGCATACCGCTGAAATGCAGCCATTTCTGGGCTGTAAAGCAGCAGCTGCTGCGTGTTCCACTCCTGAACAGTTTGAACATTGCTTGTGAATATCACTATCTCCTGCTGAAGCCACATGGCAAGCGTAAGCAGTAATGTGTGGCCTCAACGGTTTTCAAACACTGTCCTGCCATAATCTGTGCCTCAGATCTTTCCTGGATTCTGTTTGCCCTTGCAGTGTCCCAATCCTTTTCTCACTACTTTTCCATCATGCACTGCAGCTGCCAGAAAAATACTTGAGCAAAATTAGACTGACACTAGAAAACAATGGGAAACTGAGCTTCCTTCATTTGCTTTACTGCACCCCATCATTCAGCTTTCTCTAGCCAGAATGCTGGGACTCTACACTTGTTATTGCGGATGCTGTTTCTCTTGCACACAGACATTTAATTTTCTCTCCAGGTCACTCTGCATGTTGGTTCTCTCCTCCCACTTGTTTGTTGCCTTTTGTTTTCAGCATTATCTGGAACCTTGCTCACAGCTGGATTTACAGCAGAGACATACCTGACACAGAAAGACATCAAAGAAATGTGCTTAATTTAGAGTCTGGCTGGTTTTAAACAAACAAACAAACAAAAGCATTTGGAAATTTTAAATGAATCTTGTCCTGAGCTCCAAGCTGCAGCAAGACATCACAGCTCTGAGACTGACAGGTGCTTTGCCACTGTGACAGCAGTGGTTTTATAAACAGCAGTGGGTTATAGTTTGAGAATTGCTGTGTTTGCAAAACCAGCAAAATTGGTGACCTGGGAACCAAGCTGCTGATTGCTTGAAAGCCTATGCAAAGATCTTGCCTGGCTTCTTCTTGGTATTAAGAGAAAGAATTAGGGCCAGATTATGGGTGAAAATCTGGATTAAACGATACATGATTTTTTGTAAGATGAAGACCTACTGCTGCATTTCATAGCTGACTCTGTCAAAGGATGTGATTATTCAGACCAGCTTTCAAGCACTCCTAAAAATTGAGACCTGAATGCAAATTCTAGCATTGTTATTCAGGCTCATCAGCTGAACACCTTTGAAAGCGGGTATAATGCAAGACATGCAGCGAGGTAGAGGATGTGTGTTTCAGTACTGATCACCATAACTTCACGAACTCTCAGTGTCATCATTTGTAGCAGCGTGGCAGCAATCACCAAAGCTTGTTTTGAATCATGCAGTGAAAAATTACTGGTACTTAGGCTGCACAATCTTTTCCTTTGTTATGTCAGGCACAAATGACAGTTTGAAGTGAGTACCACTGCTTCAGCTCAGCATCTGATATGTTTGCTTACCTGACGCAGTGTTTTTTGGCGGTGATTAATGAGAGCTCTTGAGTCAGAGCTTATAACCATGATGAGCACTAACAGGTAAACCTACAAACAGTAAAGGATAAAGCTCCTGAGGGAGGGAAAGGCATTCATATCTTAGTCTGGCTGCTTATATATTGGTTTCAATCAGGCTGTTCAGGGGTTGTTACATTTCAGGCTAAGGCTTTTGAAGATCTAAATACATTTATTCATGAGAATGAATGTTTATAGCCCAAACTGACCCTACAGAAACTAGTGGCTAGCTTCTCTATTTAATCAGGCTCAGGCAGACAATTCATGTTGGAATGCTCTTTTTTTTTTTTCCCTGTAGCAAAATCAAAACTGTCTGCAGGTGATATATAGGGATATTCAAGTAAAAATGCCTCAAGTCATCAGTACATTTAAGCGTACCCTGACTTTAAGCAAGTGCTTGAATATCACTGCTGTTCCTTGAACTTTCATGGGACTTTGTTCAAGGATAAATTGATATTTATGTTCCTTGAACACCTGAGGTGGGCTTTCTCATGACTTTTTTTGCTTTGCTGGATCAGGGTTTATAACTCTGCAAGTTGATTCCTATCCTAGTCTAATATTTCAAGCACATATACAAAAATAAACCTAATCTTCTGCCAATATTCCACCTCTCTGGTCTCATGACATCCAGGACACAACCCACTGATCTTCCCAATGATCTGACTTACAAATCTCATTTTAGAAGGCACCAGCAGCTAATCACACCTTCAGCTGGAATACCTACATTACTGCATCTCTGTTGCATGTGACTAGCTTGGAAAATGAAGTTAAACTTGTACAATAAAAGTAATTTAATACATGATTTAGAACTTTAACCACCTTACTACAAATTAATTTGCATGCCTGCAAACCTTTACTTGTATGAGCAACCCTATGTGTTTTGACGAGGAAGGAATTATTAGTGAGATTTGGTCTGCTGACTGTAGAAATGATTGTATCATAGACCAGTGATAATATTTACATGAAATGTGGCATTTCCATTCAGTTTTTCTGTCTCTTTTTTCCTTCTCTACCACTGCTGAATCCTGCATTTTTGAGGAAAGGGAGAAGAGAATCAAACCTCACTTGTCTCAATCTGCTATCACAATCTGAGTATAATATATAGGCGACCAAATAATTGATCACACTTAACCCGGTTACCTACCAAATGAAATCACAGCTGAGATTTAGATATGTCACTGTTCTAATAAGCCAATTCTGTTGACCTCTGAGAGAGCTTCAAACAACTTTATGACTGACGGATGGGTTGCAATGCTTAGTATTTTACAGAACTGGATCTTATGTTGTAGATTCACAGAAAAAAATATGCTGGAAGGAACATCTAGAGGCCTGTAGCCCAAACACCTGCTCAAAGCAGGGCTAGCTTCAAAACTAGATTAGACAGCTAAGGGCCTTTCCAAGTTATAAAAATCAACAAGGGTATAGACTGAACAGCCCCTCTGAGCCCCAACATCGATGATGTGCCGATCTCACCAAGACAAATTTTTTTCCGTGTTTCCAAACAGTATTTCCCTTGTTGCAGCTTGTGGTTGTTGCTTCTTTCCCTTTTGCTGTGCATTTCCATGAAAAGTCAGGCTTCAGCTTCTCCATTGGATCATGGTAGTGTAATTACACACCTCATTGGCCTTCTCTTCTCCAGGCTGAGCAAGCCCAGTGGCCCCAGCCTCACAGCGTCCATCAGGTGCTCCAGTCCTGTAACTGGCTTCTCTGGAGACTTTCCTGCAGTGTTGCATGGGCTGCTTCTGACCCATGTGTCTTTTTGCATTTGCCTTTTTTGAACTTCACACGGTCCTGCCTCGCCCCCTCCTCCAGCTGCTTTGTGTCCCTGTGAATGCAAACTCTGCCCTCCGGTGCACTGAGCGCTCCTCCAGTTTGGGGGTCACTCGGTGGGGGTGCGTTGTGTCTCAGCATCCAGTTCCATATGGTATAGCAGGAGCATAACGTATTGGCTTAGTCAGCAAGAGATAATTTTCAGCTTATCTGGCAGCAGCAGAATTCTTAATAATTGTTGACCAAAATGCACGGAATACTTCTGGCCACTGCACTAGACTGAATATACAACACACATTGCAGTACATGTCACGCCAGTTAAAACATAAGTAGCAGTTGTATTTTGATTACACATACATTTTTATCTAGTAAAGGCATTTCTGATGGATAACTTTGAATTGAAAAGAAATATAAGATGGATAATCAGTAATACATAAGTAGCTATGTAGAATTATCTGAGAAAGATTATAGTGGCATACTGCTAAAGCTCAATACCTGACCCTGCCAGCTCCAGCCCCCCCGATCTGCACTGCTGCACTGTGTGTCTTCAGAATTCACCATGGAGCTCTTGTCTGCTTTGCTGTCACGCCTTACGCTTGAGATGCCACTGCTATATGTTGTGATGGTCATGCTGGAGGAAGAATGTGATGTGTTGCAGAAGTTGTAGGGTTTTTAACTGCTAAAAATGCAAAGCAGAAAGCCTCCCAGTGCACTAGCCCACTCTGCTGCAATCATTTTTCTTTATTGACATCCCTGGCTGTGCCTGTGAAGGGAAGCAGACACTCTCAGCTCGGAAGCAGTGCGGCACACAGCTGAATGCAGTGGCATTCTTTGCTTTCTGTTAATGTAATGCTTGTGGTATCCCACAATCTCTTTTCTGAGGTACTGCAAGCAAAAATGTGGCTGCCTCTTTCAACTTTTTTTAACTGAGACAGGCGACACATTGCAGTAACATCCAGCCCAACCTCTTCCCAGTGCTTAGGTTTACCAATGACAAAATAACAATGAATATTCATATTCTGCATAATACCAGATTAGCCTAGGTCCAAGATTCCCATTCACCACAGGACTGCTTCCATCACCCTCCTATTCATGTGGGAGAGAAGCAGCCACCTTGCCTCAATGAATCAGGCAGTGAAGAGGGCAGAGAGGGCTCTCAGCAGGAGATCCCCCTCTTTGTGCTTCAAAGGAGGTTTCACTAATGTGGGGCCTTCTGTTGCATTGCCGTGTCACGAAAAGGGTATGTTCCAGTTCAAGAGAGACCAGGGCTACAGCGTGCAGATGTGAACAGCAGCAGGCAGAGCTGTGGGGTTTAGGGCTACATCTCATGTTTATTGATGTGAAACGTCTGAACCTGTGAAGTTGCACCTACCTGCCTGAGAATTTGAAATCACATCTTCCCAATGCCCATGGATCTTTCTGCATCAGTTCCAACAGGCCCATTTCTTAAGAGGCAAAAGGCTTTGTCACTTGGTCACAACCACTGTAGGTGAGGATAGAATACAGTTCCCCTTCTAAACCTTTATTTTAAATATCTGTCTGAAAATCTACAAAATGAAGACTTGAACTTTAAACTAATTGGCCTCTGCCTAAAGATAAAATTACACTTTTAGAAACAGTTCATATGTTGAACGAGAATAATAAAATAAAAGTTTCATATTAAAAAAAAAAAAGAAAAAGATTTTTTGCTCCTGACCTTTTAGTTTAAACAGCCCTGCAGCCAGAGTGGGTGAGATTTTAAAGTCAATTGGTTTTGATTATAAGCAATTGACTATCACACACTGAGTAGGTATAGTATGGATTTTAGTTAAGTTCATTAAAAGCATGCAGGTATGGAAGGACACTGTATTAACTGAGTGCTCTGAACTTCTTAAGTCCTCACAATGGCTTTCCAGATCATGAGTTCCAAATACTACAGGAGAATTACAATCTGCTGAATGGATATTCAGTTTTACCAGTATGTTCATATTGCCAGTGCATTGAGAACTGCGTTTTCCAAACTTGGCACTGGAAGTTTCATTATCAAGTCATTGCTCATCACGTAAACAGGTGGAGGAAGGAAAGATAATACCTTCAAAACCTGCTCATATTTAGATCCAGATTGTTCAGCAGAGAACATCTTGCTGGACGCAGCACTTTGTGGTACGAGCGTGCCCCTGTAAAGCTTTTTAACACAGCTGTTTAAATGAAAGTTAGAATATGGCAAGATGCTGCAAAGGTTGTAATGGGAAATCACGAGTGTTGAGCTCATCTTTAAGCTGAATTACTTAGTGCTGGGTATGAAGTCAGTGGGTAAGCTGGGAACAGTCCTCGATTCACTTTCTGTTTAAATCCAGACCTTGTACAGAGTGGTCAGTGAGACATTTTATGTGCCAAACAACATCTGTTTAAATTCAGACTTAATTATAATGCAATGATCCCTGCATTTACTCCCCCCCACCCTCAAAAAAAAAAAAAAACCCCACTTGTATTTACCAAGGAGGCTTTCAGTCCCTCAGGTACCATATATCCTGGAACACAATAAAGGTGTTCAGTGGCAGGTTTTACACTTCCAGTCTCCAGGCAGAAGTAACTTCTAATAAACACAGCCTGCGGCCTCAGAGCTTGAGTTAGAGGAAGGGGAAGAACAGTTTCTGATGTAGTATCAGACCTCTTAATGGTGTTGCTTAAAACTAATTTTTCACTGTTTCTTTTATTTGCCAACAAATAGGTGACTGCCAGGTGCTGTATATCCTACCACAATGTGGATGCTCACTGGGCAGTGACGAGAGCCTCAGGTTAACAACCCTTCCCTTCTGCTGCATCATGCACTTAACTCAACCTTGATGTTTCATCAGCCTTTTTCTGCAGACAGGGACCTTTCTACCTTTGTGAGCCTCAGTGGGAACACTCAGGCCTGCGTCTGTTAACTGCCATGACATCTGCTGACCTCGTCATGCCAGGAGACACATGAAAATTGGCAATTAACAGTACCTGTCTTCAGGGGGGAAAACAAATGTGTATCACTTGTCCATAGGCAGCACAGGCGTCAGCTGTAGTTCTCTGAAAATAAAGCAGTTGTCCCAATTTAAGCTCATTTCATTTCTTCCCAAAGAAGTGAAATATATTCGCTGCAGTGATAGCGTCAAGTCATCCCTCAGTATTATTCCATTTGTTCCATCACAGCCTATTCTCTCCAGGGAGCTCATTTGTATTCTCTTGCTTTCAGGTCATCTGACTTTCCCTTGGTGTCAGGGATTTAACTTTGCCTTCTCTTTAGTATAAATTAAAACGTTACTGTCGCCATCAGCCTGAGGTCGGAAACCACAACGGTGACTATTTAGCAACCTATTTTAAATTCCAGTACAAAAAGCCCTGGACCTAAATATTTAATGGCTAATGGCCATTTGGCTTCAGATCTAGATCTAAATATTCAGGATAATGCTTACTATCACCAGTGCTGCATGCCATTTGCTGATACTGTATTTAGAAGTGCATTTTTTCCCTTTTAAGAAAACATTGCACCATCCAGAAGGGCAGTTTGGGCTGCACTTGAATCAGTCACTTGCATCAGCATTAAGTTGTAAAGGACACTTTGCTGCATATATTTTGAATGTTTCCTTGTGGAAATCCTTCTTCTGCCCTGGTAGAGCTACAGGGAATTAAAAACTTTAACTCAGCTATTGAAGCGACTACCTGAACATACGCACTTGAAATGTAAGCATCATTTTCAAATGTCCCTGACATGTGCTCTTTCCCCGTCCCTCACTCTATGTGGGATGCTCTGCCCATCTGCAGCAAAGCTGCTTTTCTCATGACACTGCTGCCACCGTGGAGTTGTGGTCCAGAGATCACACGGACTGGATGCTGCCGCCTCATCTCCCCATGATGAGGTCTGAGTCAAGATCAGCTTCCAGATCTCCCCCTAAACCCAGTAAAGCTTATCTGCATGCCCAGAGCAGCTCAGCTCACGCAGCTCTGTGCAGCCAGGTCAGTCATAACACATCGATTTTCTGTGTACAAATGCAGATTGCTCAGTCTGCTCTGGCCAGGCTGGAAAGTGCAGCACCAGCTGCAGCTCGGGGTGCTGCCTGTGGATGACCCGACTCACGAAAAGGCTGGCTCTGGTATCTTCTTATCCCACAGATCTGTTCCACGCTCGTGCTTCTTCCCACTCACGCTCAGCAGCGCTTCTGCTCTGCCGTCTGCTGCCCCGCAGCCCCGGGTCCCCCCTCCTGCGGGCGCTGCTCGCTCGGCTCCGCGCCGCATCGGGAGGCACCAGCAGCACCTAGCGGCAGCTGCCCGCCCTGCCCGGCCTCCCAGCTGGGAAACCGTGCTCCACAGAGGTCACTTCACACACAATCCTGATTTTTTCCCATAGCATTTCTGTCTTTTTCGAAGAATCTGAACCGTACTACTTTGTGACACAAGCCTTTTGCTAAAAGGAGTTGAGTAGTTTCCCTATTTGGCCAGGGATTTCAGAGCAGTCATGCTATGTGTGGGAATTACATTATCAGTGGCCAAGGAAACATTACAGGACTTTAATTCACTTGTAACTTTATCCATGGGTCTCTGAGCAAGGCATGCCTGCATGTGACCAGCAGAAGAATTGCCAGCTTGGCGGGGTGAACCAGGAAAATGCTGGAAGATTTGAGGGCAAACAAGCTTTTCTTTAACAGAACAGTGCTATTCGAGATCTTTAAATGCTGACGGTGAAAAACCCCTTAGTTTGCACGGTTTCATGCTACTTCCTGCTCACTGCTCAGCACCTAATTGCATAGAAACATAGAATCATAGAATCGTTAAGGTTGGAAAAGGCCTCCAAGATCATCTAGCCCAACCACCCGCCTGCCCCCAAGATTGCCCATTAAACCAGCAACCTATGGCCCTTAGCACCACATCCAGACCTACCGTGAACACCTCCAGGGACGGTGACTGCCCCACCTCCCTCGGCAGCCTGTGCCAGTGCCTGACCACTCTTTTGGAGAAGATTTTCCTAATATCCAACTTGCCACAACTTGAGGCCATTCCCTCTTGTCCTATGGCTAGTTATGCGCGAGAAGAGGCCAATGTGCAAGTCTCAGGAGGAAGGCAGAGCTGACTTTTCTGGCAATTACCCATGAAGCTGCAGTGTTTGGTGCTGTGTTCTGCCCCAGAGGCATGGGTAACCCACCCACCTGCCCCCCCCACAGCAGAACTGCAAAAGCCAGCGGTGCCCCCCCACAGCAGTGCAGCCCCATGCTGCATCTCGCTCCCAACACCCAGGCTGCTGCTGGGCATCACTACTTTAAATGTAATTTATTAAATGGAAAGATAGTTATCATCCTGCGTATCAGGGAAATGGAGAAACTTGGACAGTTATTTACTGTTCATGTAGAAATTAACGCAGTACCCCAAGGAGACGCTGTGACAACACATCACGGAGGGTTTTTCCTGTAAGTCTTCAGAAGAAATGGGGATGCAAAAAGAGGGGCAGACGAGATGCCACCATGCAGGGAGCTCTTTGCTCAGCAGCTCTGCCTGGCACGAGGCTCATCCCTGGTCGAGGCTCAGAGCAGAGCACACGGCCGCGCTGAGACTCGCTTGGATGCAGCACCTGTCCCCAGCTTTCCAGTGCGACTTGTACAATGGAAATCAGATTGAAAATGCTGGCCATATAAATAATGTATCGACTGGTTCACACACACTGTATCCAAAAATGTGTTACTGCATGAAGGGATGTAGTGATAGAGCTCCTTGATTAAGCAAGAACTGAGAAATTAAGAATAGGCAAGTAATGATGTGCTGTGTAAGGATCAGCCCTGTGCTGTTACCTTTCTGAGCCGTGAGTTGGGAAACACCCACTGCCACCGCAGCTGGCAGTCTGAGCACCGATAAGGCATCACACAATTACAGTTTTTATCCAGCTGTAACGCGCTGTCAACAGTGATGACGGGATCCATGTACAGCAGGAAAGAATCCCGGCCTCATTCTATACGTACCCATACATAGTGACATTCACGCGGGCCGTTCCATCGGAGGATTCCGGAAATAACTGAAGCTCTTACCTGGCGGTGTTTAAATGCCACCCAGCCCGCAGCTGTACTGTTACCCTGTAGCCGCCAGGCTGCTCCCGCACCGTCACCGCTCCCCTCGCTCCCGGCTCGCCGCAGCC